>CM049852.1:7716144-7907107 GCA_027422415.1 Schizothorax lantsangensis | reverse complement strand
GCAATTTTTAAGAGTAAAGCTCAAGTACATTAAAGGTGTATTCATTCTCGTGAAATGAAATGTTATTTGCAATGCAGAAGACAGATTTTCATGTGTTAGAGATTTTTTGCAGAACAAGTCATGTTATAGCTTCAATGCACAGAATCACTGGTTTAGAGCTTTTAAGAACACTATTGCTGTGTTTACTGCAAAAAAGCAAATGAAGAGATTGCAAGGCCACAGATGCTGAAAAGCTTCTTTCTCAGTGAGAGAAAGTTGCTTAATGCAATTTTGAAAGTAAAGCTCAAGTACATGAAAGATGTTTCTTTCTCATGAAATGAAATGTTATTTGCAATGCAGAAGACAGATTTTCATGTGTTAGAGCTTTTTTGCAGAGCAAGTCATGTTAGAGCTTCAATGCACAGAATCACTAGTTTAGAGCTTCTAAGAACACTAATGCTGTGTTTAGTGCAACTAAGCAAATGAAGGGAATGCAAGGCCACAGATGCTGAAAAGCTTCTTTCTCAGTGAGAGAAAGTTGCTTAATGCAATTTTAAGAGTAAAGCTCAAGTACATGAAAGATGTTTCTTTCTCATGAAATGAAATGTTATTTGCAATGCAGAAGACAGATTTTCATGTGTTAGAGCTTTTTGCAGAGCAAGTCATGTTAGAGCTTCAATGCACAGAATCGCTAGTTTAGAGCTTCTAAGAACACTAATGCTGTGTTTAGTGCAACTAAGCAAATGAAGAGAATGCAAGGCCACAGATGCTGAAAAGCTTCTTTCTCAGTGAGAGAAAGTTGCTTAATGCAATTTTAAGAGTAAAGCTCAAGTACATGAAAGATGTTTCTTTCTCATGAAATGAAATGTTATTTGCAATGCAGAAGACAGATTTTCATGTGTTACAGCTTTTTTGCAGAGCAAGTCATGTTAGAGCTTCAATGCACAGAATCGCTAGTTTAGAGCTTCTAAGAACACTAATGCTGTGTTTAGTGCAACTAAGCAAATGAAGGGAATGCAAGGCCACAGATGCTGAAAAGCTTCTTTCTCAGTGAGAGAAAGTTGCTTAATGCAATTTTAAGAGTAAAGCTCAAGTACATGAAAGGTGTATTCTTTCTCATGAAATGAAATGTTATTTGCAATGCAGAAGACAGATTTTCATGTGTTAGAGATTTTTTGCAGAGCAAGTCATTGTTTTAGAGCTTCAAATGCACAGAAATCGCTTGTTTAGGATTTCTAAGAACACTAATGCTGTGAATAGTGCAACTAAGCAAATGAAGGGAATGCAAGGCCAGAGATGGCGAAAAGCTTCTTTCTCAGTGAGAGAAAGTTGCTTAATGCAATTTTAAGAGTAAAGCTCAAGTACATTAAAGGTGTATTCTTTCTCATGAAATGAAATGTTATTTGCAATGCAGAAGACAGTTTTCATGTGTTAGAGCTTTTTTGCAGAGCAAGTCATGTTAGAGCTTTAATGCACAGAATTGCTAGTTTAGAGCTTCTAAGAACACTATTGCTGTGTTTACTGCAAAAAAGCAAATGAAGAGAATTCAAGGCCACAGATGCTGAAAAGCTTCTTTCTCAGTGAGAGAAAGTTGCTGAATGCAATTTTAAAAGTAAAGCTCAAGTAAATGAAAGGTGTATTCTTTCTCATGAAATGAAATGTTATTTGCAATGCAGAAGACAGATTTTCATGTGTTAGAGCTTTTTTTGCAGAGCAAGTCATGTTAGAGCTTCAATGCACAGAATCGCTAGTTTAGAGCTTCTAAGAACACTAATGCTGTGAATAGTGCAACTAAGCAAATGAAGGGAATGCAAGGCCAGAGATGGCGAAAAGCTTCTTTCTCAGTGAGAGAAAGTTGCTTAATGCAATTTTAAGAGTAAAGCTCAAGTACATGAAAGATGTTTCTTTCTCATGAAATGAAATGTTATTTGCAATGCAGAAGACAGATTTTCATGTGTTACAAGTTTTTGCAGAGCAAGTCATGTTAGAGCTTCAATGCACAGAATCGCTAATTTAAAGCTTCTAAGAACACTATGCTGTGTTTACTGCAAAAATGCAAATGAAGGGAATGCAAGGCCACAGATTGCTGAGAAAAAAGCTGCTTTATCAGCAAATGAAGAGGAAAGTTGCTTAATGCAATTTTTAAGAAGTAAAGCTCAAGTACATGAAAGATGTTTCTTTCTCATGAAATTAAATGTTATTGCAATGCAGAAGACAGATTTTCATGTGTTAGAGCTTTTTTGCAGAGCAAGTCATGTTAGAGCTTCAATGCACAGAATCGCTAGTTTAGAGCTTCTAAGAACACTAATGCTGTGTTTTACTGCAAAAAAGCAAATGAAGAGAGAGATTGCAAGGCCACAGATGCTGAGAAAAGCTTCTTTCTCAGTGAGAGAAGAAGTTGCTTAATGCAATTTTAAAAAGTAAAGCTCAAGTACATGTGAAAGATGTTTCTTTCTAATGAAATGAAATGTTTTTTGCAATGCAGAAGACAGATTTTTCATGTGTTACAGCTTTTTTGCAGAGCAAGTCATGTTAGAGCTTCAATGCACAGAATCGCTAGTTTAGAGAAGCTTCTAAGAACACTATTGCTGTGTTTACTGCAAAAAGCAAATGAAGAGATTGCAAGGCCACAGATGCTGAAAAGCTTCTTTCTCAGAGAGAGGGAAAGTGGCTTAATGCCATTTTTTGGAAAGTTTTTATTTATTAAGCTCAAGTAAAGAAAAGGCTGTTAGAGAGTACATGTCAAGATATTGTTTCTTTCTCATGAAATGAAATGTTATTTGCAATGCAGAAGACAGATTTTCATGTGTTAGAGCTTTTTTGCAGAGCAAGTCATGTTAGAGCTTCAATGCACAGAATCGCTAGTTTAGAGCTTCTAAGAACACTAATGCTGTGTTTAGTGCAACTAAGCAAATGAAGGGAATGCAAGGCCAGAGATGGCGAAAAGCTTCTTTCTCAGTGAGAGAAAGTTGCTTAATGCAATTTTAAGAGTAAAGCTCAAGTACATGAAAGATGTTTCTTTCTCATGAAATGAAATGTTATTTGCAATGCAGAAGACAGATTTTCATGTGTTACAGCTTTTTTGCAGAGCAAGTCATGTTAGAGCTTCAATGCACAGAATCGCTAGTTTAGAGCTTCTAAGAACACTAATGCTGTGTTTAGTGCAAACTAAGCAAATGAAGGGAATGCAAGGCCACAGATGCTGAAAAGCTTCTTTCTCAGTGAGAGAAAGTTGCTTAATGCAATTTTAAGAGTAAAGCTCAAGTACATGAAAGATGTTTCTTTCTCATGAAATGAAATGTTATTTGCAATGCAGAAGACAGATTTTCATGTGTTAGAGATTTTTAGCAGAGCAAGTCATGTTAGAGCTTTAATGCACAGAATCGCTAGTTTAGAGCTTCAAAGAACACTATTGCTGTGAATAGTGCTACTAAGCAAATGAAGGGAATGCAAGGCCACAGATGCTGAAAAGCTTCTTTCTCAGTGAGAGAAAGTTGCTTAATGCAATTTTGAAAGTAAAGCTCAAGTACATGAAAGATGTTTCTTTCTCATGAAATGAAATGTTATTTGCAATGCAGAAGACAGATTTTCATGTGTTAGAGCTTTTTTGCAGAGCAAGTCATGTTAGAGCTTCAATGCACAGAATCGCTAGTTTAGAGCTTCTAAGAACACTAATGCTGTGAATAGTGCAACTAAGCAAATGAAGGGAATGCAAGGCCAGAGATGGCGAAAAGCTTCTTTCTCAGTGAGAGAAAGTTGCTTAATGCAATTTTAAGAGTAAATTGTTTGCTCAAGTACATTAAATGTATTCTTCTCATGAAATGAAAGTTATTTGCAATGCAGAAGACAGTTTTCATGTGTTAGAGCTTTTTTGAAAAGCATGTTAGAGCTTTGCACAGAATTCAGTGAGCTTCTAAGAAAGTTGCAAATGAAGAGATTGCAAGGCCACAATGCAACTTTTTGCAAAAAGTAAAGCTCAAGTACATGAAAGATGTTTCTTTCTCATGAAATGAAATGTTATTTGCAATGCAGAAGACAGATTTTCATGTGTTACAGCTTTTTTGCAGAGCAAGTCATGTTAGAGCTTCAATGCACAGAATCGCTAGTTTAGAGCTTCTAAGAACACTAATGCTGTGTTTAGTGCAACTAAGCAAATGAAGGGAATGCAAGGCCACAGATGGCTGAAAAGCTTCTTTCTCAGTGAGAGAAAGTTGCTTAATGCAATTTTGAAAGTAAAGCTCAAGTACATGAAAGATGTTTCTTTCTCATGAAATGAAATGTTATTTGCAATGCAGAAGACAGATTTTCATGTGTTACAGCTTTTTTGCAGAGCAAGTCATGTTAGAGCTTCAATGCACAGAATCGCTAGTTTAGAGCTTCTAAGAACACTAATGCTGTGTTTAGTGCAACTAAGCAAATGAAGGGAATGCAAGGCCACAGATGCTGAAAAGCTTCTTTCTCAGTGAGAGAAAGTTGCTTAATGCAATTTTAAGAGTAAAGCTCAAGTACATGAAAGATGTTTCTTTCTCATGAAATGAAATGTTATTTGCAATGCAGAAGACAGATTTTCATGTGTTACAGCTTTTTTGCAGAGCAAGTCATGTTAGAGCTTCAATGCACAGAATCGCTAGTTTAGAGCTTCTAAGAACACTAATGCTGTGTTTAGTGCAACTAAGCAAATTAAGGGAATGCAAGGCCAGAGATGGCGAAAAGCTTCTTTCTCAGTGAGAGAAAGTTGCTTAATGCAATTTTAAGAGTAAAGCTCAAGTACATGAAAGATGTTTCTTTCTCATGAAATGAAATGTTATTTGCAATGCAGAAGACAGATTTTCATGTGTTAGAGCTTTTTTGCAGAGCAAGTCATGTTAGAGCTTCTGTGAAATGCACAGAATCGCTAGTTTAGAGCTTCAATTTTAAGAGTAAGAACATGTTTCTTTCTCATGAATGAAATGTTATTTAATGCAGAAGACAGCTGTGTTAGCTTTTTTGCATGTTAACTAAGCAAATGAAGCTTCTAAGAATGCAAAAAAGCAAGGCCACAGATGCTGAAAAGCTTCTTTCTCAGTGAGAGAAAGTTGCTGAATGCAATTTTAAAAGTAAAGCTCAAGTAAATGAAAGGTGTATTCTTTCTCAAGAAATGAAATGTTATTTGCAATGCAGAAGACAGTTTTCATGTGTTAGAGCTTTTTTGCAGAGCAAGTCATGTTAGAGCTTCAATGCACAGAATAGCTAGTTTAGAGCTTCTAAGAACACTATTGCTGTGTTTACTGCAAAAAAGCAAATGAAGAGAATTCAAGGCCACAGATGCTGAAAAGCTTCTTTCTCAGTGAGAGAAAGTTGCTTAATGCAATTTTAAGAGTAAAGCTCAAGTACATTAAAGGTGTATTCTTTCTCATGAAATGAAATGTTATTTGCAATGCAGAAGACAGATTTTCATGTGTTACAGCTTTTTTGCAGAGCAAGTCATGTTAGAGCTTCAATGCACAGAATCGCTAGTTTAGAGCTTCTAAGAACACTAATGCTGTGTTTAGTGCAACTAAGCAAATGAAGGGAATTCAAGGCCACAGATGCTGAAAAGCTTCTTTCTCAGTGAGAGAAAGTTGCTTAATGCAATTTTAAGAGTAAAGCTCAAGTACATGAAAGATGTTTCTTTCTCATGAAATGAAATGTTATTTGCAATGCAGAAGACAGATTTTCATGTGTTAGAGCTTTTTTGCAGAGCAAGTCATGTTATCGCTAATTTAAAGCTTCATGCTGTGTTTATGCACAGAATCGCTGAAAAGCTTCTTTTTAGAGCTTTGCAATTTTAAGAGTAAGAACATGTTTCTTTCTCTAATGCTGCAGAAGACAGTGTTTAGTGCATGTTAACTAAGCAAATGAAGCTTTTAAGATGCTGTGTTTATGCAACTAAGCAAATTAAGGGAATGCAAGGCCACAGATGCTGAAAAGCTTCTTTCTCAGTGAGAGAAAGTTGCTTAATGCAATTTTAAGAGTAAAGCTCAAGTACATGAAAGGTGTATTCTTTCTCATGAAATGAAATGTTATTTGCAATGCAGAAGACAGTTTTCATGTGTTACAGCTTTTTTGCAGAGCAAGTCATGTTAGAGCTTCAATGCACAGAATCGCTAGTTTAGAGCTTCTAAGAACACTAATGCTGTGTTTAGTGCAACTAAGCAACTGAAGAGAATTCAAGGCCACAGATGCTGAAAAGCTTCTTTCTCAGTGAGAGAAAGTTGCTCAATGCAATTTTAAGAGTAAAGCTCAAGTACATGAAAGATGTTTCTTTCTCATGAAATGAAATGTTATTTGCAATGCAGAAGACAGATTTTCATGTGTTAGAGCTTTTTTGCAGAGCAAGTCATGTTAGAGCTTCAATGCACAGAATCGCTAGTTTAGAGCTTCTAAGAACACTAATGTTTAGTGCAACTAAGCAAATGAAGAGAATGCAAGGCCACAGATGCTGAAAAGCTTCTTTCTCAATGAGAGAAAGTTGCTTAATGCAATTTTAAGAGTAAAGCTCAAGTATATGAAAGATGTATTCTTTCTCATGAAATGAAATGTTATTTGCAATGCAGAAGACAGATTTTCATGTGTTACAGCTTTTTTGCAGAGCAAGTCATGTTAGAGCTTCAATGCACAGAATCGCTAGTTTAGAGCTTCTAAGAACACTAATGCTGTGTTTAGTGCAACTAAGCAAATGAAGAGAATGCAAGGCCACAGATGCTGAAAAGCTTCTTTCTCAGTGAGAGAAAGTTGCTTAATGCAATTTTAAGAGTAAAGCTCAAGTACATTAAAGGTGTATTCTTTCTCATGAAATGAAATGTTATTTGCAATGCAGAAGACAGTTTTCATGTGTTACAGCTTTTTTGCAGAGCAAGTCATGTTAGAGCTTCAATGCACAGAATCGCTAGTTTAGAGCTTCTAAGAACACTAATGCTGTGTTTAGTGCAACTAAGCAACTGAAGAGAATTCAAGGCCACAGATGCTGAAAAGCTTCTTTCTCAGTGAGAGAAAGTTGCTTAATGCAATTTTAAGAGTAAAGCTCAAGTACATGAAAGATCTTTCTTTCTCATGAAATGAAATGTTATTTGCAATGCAGAAGACAGATTTTCATGTGTTACAGCTTTTTTGCAGAGCAAGTCATATTAGAGCTTTAATGCACAGAATCACTAGTTTAGAGCTTCTAAGAACACTAATGCTGTGTTTAGTGCAACTAAGCAACTGAAGAGAATTCAAGGCCACAGATGGCGAAAAGCTTCTTTCTCAGTGAGAGAACGTTGCTTAATGCAGAGTAAAGCTCAAGTACATTAAAGGTGTATTCTTTCTCATGAAATGAAATGTTATTTGCAATGCAGAAGACAGATTTTCATGTGTTACAGCTTTTTTTGCAGAGCAAGTCATATTAGAGCTTTAATGCACAGAATCACTAGTTTAGAGCTTCTAAGAACACTAATGCTGTGTTTAGTGCAACTAAGCAACTGAAAGAATTCAAGGCCACAGATGGCGAAAAGCTTCTTTCTCAGTGAGAGAACGTTGCTTAATGCAGAGTAAAGCTCAAGTACATTAAAGGTGTATTCTTTCTCATGAAATGAAATGTTATTTGCAATGCAGAAGACAGATTTTCATGTGTTACAGCTTTTTTTGCAGAGCAAGTCATGTTAGAGCTTCAATGCACAGAATCGCTAGTTTAGAGCTTCTAAGAACACTAATGCTGTGTTTAGTGCAACTAAGCAACTGAAGGGAATTCAAGGCCACAGATGCTGAAAAGCTTCTTTCACAGTGAGAGAAAGTTGCTTAAAAAAGACAGTAGTAAAAACGAAAATATTACCAGCACAAATGAAGCAAACTATTTGGGGTAAATTTGGAGTATGTGCACTCTAAAAAATGCTGGGTAAAATTTAACCCAGCGCTGGGTTAAAAAGAGACAAACCCAGTGGTTGGGTTGTTTTGACCCTGCGTTTGGCAGAGGTTTAAAGTCCAGGGGTCAGAACGTAAAAGTCCTGCCATATGTTTATTCCACCCATGAACTCAGCCAGCTGATTTCACCAGAGGAGGAGCCAAGTCATTTCTTTCAAGTCACAAGCAAGTCTTGAGTCAAATCCCAAGTCCTCAAAGAGTTAAGTTAATGAGATAATTTAGTGACTAATTAAATGATGATTGTGCATTAGTGATGAATACCTGCTGTTATTGAGAATTACAGAGGATCAGATGTTGATGTTTTATTGGTTAAAAATGATGCCACCATCATGGAGACCAGTGTTTGATTTAGTTGGGCTCTTGACCTTTGATTCCTGTGTTAGATCGCTCTCTGTTGCAATGCATGTGGTGTTGTAAAGCGGAGAGATCGGTGCTCTACTGTGAGTAGCTGTTTTTATATAATGAGATAATCATCAGGCGCATATCAATCTCAACAATGAATCAACAAAATTCTTCATGCTACAACGCATTCTGGGTAACACCATAGTAAAAACTCGCATCATGAATAATTATTGTCACCACTGTTGAGGATCATATGATAAGTGTTCATGTCTAAAAGCCCAATATAAATACAGTTCTTTTTTTTCAATATTTAAGCATTACAGTGTTATCTGTTTGGATGACTTTTTTGTCAGTTTTGTAATGTCAGTCAATAAACCAAAGAGAGACACCTTCATGGTGTTTATTCAAATGAGTTTTAAACTGAAAGTGTAAGCTAATCTGCTACTTCAAGCTTTTGATTCAGCAATGCACAAATGCTTGCTATGAAACAATATTGCAATTGCTCAAAAGCAAATTACTTTGAATTACTAAAACGGTCAAGAGCCCAACTAAAGCAAACACTGGTCTCCATGATGGTGGCATCATTTTAACCAATAAAACATCAACATCTGATCCTCTGTAATTCTCAATAACAGCAGGTGTTCATCACTAATGCACAATCATCATTTAATTAGTCACTAAATTATCTCGTTAACTTAACTCTTTGAGGACTTGGGATTTGACTTGAGACTTGCTTGTGACGTGAAAGGAATGACTTGGTTCCTCCTCTGGTGAAATCAGCTGCTGAGTTCATGGGTGGAATAAACATATGGCAGGACTTTTACGTTCTGACCCCTGCACTTTCCACCTCTGCCAAACGCAGGGTCAAAACAACCCAGAACCCAACCGCTGGGTTTGTCCCTTTTTAACCCAGCGCTGGGTTAAATTTAATTTAACTCAATTTTTTAGAGTGGGGGGACGGGACGGGACGGGCTTAGTGACCTCAGAATGACCACCAAATATTATTTGAATATCTTAAAAACCAAAGCAGCACAAACAATTTTTTTTACGGCACAAACCAGCACAAACAAACAAGACTATTTTTTCATGAATTTGGAGCATGTGGGGGTCTGAGTGACGTCGTCTATAATTCAGTGTCTAATATTTTAAAAACCGATGCAGCACAAATGAAATTTTACCAGCACAAGCGAAGCACAAACAATTGAGTCCGTTTTGGGAGAATTTGGAGCATGTGGGGCAGAGGTATGGAGGCAGAATGATCTCATTAATAATTCACACAAAAGACGCAATGCACACATGCGTAACCCAATTCACATGCATGAGAAATAATGCAAGTGTACAAAAAAAATATATATTCACAAAAACAAATTTACGTGCACAAAATAAGAATATACATTCATAAAAAACATTTCACAAATGCAAAACACAATTCACAAATGTACAACAAATGTAAAACAAAATTTTTGAATGTTTAAAATTCACGAGTGTATCATGGACAGTGAATGTGTGAATCGCCTTGGATGTGTGTGTGTATTTTTGAGACTATCCTGGCAGCGAACTCCTCCCACGCGAGTCACTCGTACTCTTTAGCCAATCAGATTTGAGCCTGTCAGTCGACCAATCATAACCCACTGTGGGCGTGCCTACCTGGATGCTGACATCATCGGCGCGAGACCACCGTTCGAGTTACGATTCAGCAGAGTTTTTTTTTTTTTTTTTTTTAAACATAACATTCACAGGGGATACATTCAAAGCAAAAAAGTACATACAAAACCAGAATACAAAACAGTAAATACCTAAACAATAATAATAACAAAAAACAAATAACTACAAAAACAAATAAATAATAGTTACCATTAACATCTTTTGAAATAATTAAAGAAATAAATCATAAATAAATTAAAATAAACTAATTAAAATGAAAAATTATACATAAAATATCAACTTCAAAGAATACTCAGGAGGTAACCCTTACAACGAAGTCATTATTTTTTCCATCAATACGGTTGTTTTAGCAGCTTTCTTGTTAAGTGATGAGCATAGAGATTCATAAAATTATTTAAAATCAATACAAAAAATCCTAAAATTGGGCATACAATCAGTAACTTTACATTTGTGAAGATGAAATAGGCCACAGAGAGTTAAGTTTTAACATATCATCCAGCTCCTTTGATCCTGATTCCCAAATCAAAAACAGTACATTAATTATTTCAAAACTAAAGAGTTTGTTGTAAGCTGAGAAAACAAGCCAAGACATTTCTTTCCATAAATCCTTTGCATAATCACATTCAAAAAATAAGTGTGATATTGTTTCCAAGTTAGAATTACAGAATGTGCATTGTGAAGAGAAGTCCAACTTAAATTTTGAGAGTAAAGAATTACAAGGATAGTACATATGAAGAATTTTATAGTGAAGTCCTTTCATCTTGTTAGGTAACAGAAACTTGTTAATACCGGCCCAAATTTTAATTGTAGAAAGAAAAGGGTAATTTAGTTTCCACTTATAAAATGCTTTAGGATGACAACTAAACTTCTTAAGGGTTTTTCTAATCCAGAAATTGTTACATTTAATATTACAAAGCTCCAGACCGCCAATAATTTTTTTTGGCATTTCACATTTTAAAGATATGTAACAATTTGCCCTAACCAAATGCAACAATTTGGGTGAAATGGAATTAATAACCCATTCATTCATACACTCTAGGTGAGGTATCCACTTCAAAGAGTTCTGAAAACTCGGAATAGGAATAGAAAAGTTACCATCCTTTTTTAACAAGTCTAAAACAAAAATTACACCTTTGTCAAACCAGTTTTTAATAAAGACAGATTTTTTTCCACGGAGCACATTCTGATTATTCCATAGAATACATCTATGAGGGGTAAAATTGTGACAGAAGGCAAGCTTACAAGCGTCCAGAGCTTGCTTGTGAAAATTAGCGAGCTTAACTGGGTGTTTATTGCAACTAAAATCGCAAGTTAATAAAAAATTTAAACCTCCACATTTCTCAAGATTCAGCAGAGGTATGTGTGCAGTTTATCGTTTTATTTCAGTTAACTAGCCAAGTAAAGGTTTATCGTTTTATTTTTGCATGTTTACTTAAAACTTGGAAGTAAAATCGGTCGTTTAGACACTCGCTAACGTGAACAATGTAAGCCAGCGGCTGCTGTTTAGTGTGTTATGATTTAATATTGATAAATTCTTATGTTTATGTAATAAAGAATCATTATTCACGTGGATACCATACTACATTGAGATAATAGATTCAGAAATTCAGTGTAAATCATAAAATAATGTTTTTACTGATGGGACATGTGGTCAGGGCTTAAAGTTCTCCGGCACCGTGCCGGATCTCCGGCGTGCCGCATTTGTCTGCGAAAAAAAACAACAACCCACATTTAAAAAAAAAAAAACCTGTTGATATCACTTTCGAGTCCATGAGTTCGCCTACCAATGGTATGAGAGGAGCACAGCTTTCACTCTCAACCAAACCAACATTACTAGCCAATCAGAATTTTTTGCTCTTATAAACACGAGACGCGCATAATAGTATCCAGTAGCAGAGCGGGATTCACTAAATCCCAGGGGTTTCAATTGGGCGTTTCTGGAGGTGTTGGGAAAACGCCCCCTTTCCAAAAAAAGCAGAATGCTGTTTTTTTTTTTTTTGCACGGGCATTTCCAATCCCAGGATCAGCTCAGATGGATAATGAAGGAGAAAAGCATACCTACAATGGATAATGAAGAACAAAACAGTCATACAGTTATTTTTTATGTTTTATAACCTTACATTTAAACGATTTTCGAAAACAAACAACCAGAAGAAATGTAAAACGTGCAGTAACCGTCAATAGCGTGATTACGTTTTACTGTAACGTTAAGTTGTAGCCAGTCTCCTTACGAAAATTAACCATGGTTTTAAACCTGTAAGAGAGATGAAACCAGTCAATTGCATGCAAGTTCAAGATCATTGGCGATTCATAGATTTCACATCTGAAAGAGACGCGTACGCGCGATTTCTGTTCATTCTATGAATCGCACGAACGCATATCTTAGAAATGATCGTTAGATCAAATTTAGGATGGTTTCTGCGCAACATTTTATAAATGAGGCCCCTGGTCTTTAGAGACAGAAAAATCCCATATATGTGACCCTGGACCACAAAAAAATCCCTGTATAGGCTTTCCTGTAGGCTTTCCTGTAGCTCAAATGGTAGAGCATGGCGCTAGCAACGCCAAGATCGTGGGTTCGATTCCCAGGGAAAGCAAGAGCTGATAAAATGTAAAACTGTAACTTGAATGCAATGTAAGTCGCTTTGGATAAAAGAGTCTGCTAAATGCATAAATGTAAATGTAAAAAGCACGGGTATATTTGCAGCAATACAACAATACATTGCATGGATCAAAATTATAATTTTTTTTATTTTATACTAAAAATCATTAGGATATTACTGTAAGTAGCGATCATGAAGATATTTAGTAAATCTCCAACAGTAAATATATCAAATCTTAATTTTTGATTAGTAATATTTTGCTAAGAACTTCATTTGGACAACTTTAAAGGCGATTTTCTCAATATTTAGATTTTTTTTTCACCATCAGATTCCAGATTTTCAAATTTGTATCTCGGCCAAATATTGTCCTATCATAACAAACCATACATCAATGGAAAGCTTGTTTATTCAGCTTTCAGATGATGTATAAATCTCAACTTGTTTTTTATGACTGGTTTTGTGGTCCTATATCCTATTTAATAATAGTTCAAATTTAAAATGGTACATAACTGTGCTAAATGTAGAACTTGACGACAACAACAACTAAGTACAAAATAAAAATGTATATACTAGAAGCTAGGTGTGCTCCTATGGTATTGTACATTTATTAAAGTCTTATTATATAGGCTAGCAATGTGTGCAGTTCTTCAAAGTAGCTAACACTACTGTTAATGTAGTAATATGAAAGATAATAAGCAAAAGAAATGTAATAACTTCATGCTGATCTTCATTATGTTAACGTGCAGGCAGGGGCGGAGCCAGACATTATAAACATTCGGGGCTTAGCCCAAATGTTGTTGCCCCCCCCCCCAAATTCTTCAAAATATATATTTTTTTTGTTCAGTAGAAGAACAACATGAGTAATAATGACAATTTTAATTGTGGGTAAACTACCCCTTTTAGCTGATAAATGTGTTTAAGTAGAAACATGCAGTAATGGGGTGGTCTAACTGCAAGTCAAGGATGTCCAACAATACCATTTAAATATGGGCTTCAGTTTTCTTAAGTGAATACATGAGGCCAACAGAAGAATATTTACTGTATTTCTTAAGGGAGTAGCATAAAAAGATAAACACTGGCATACAGGGTGGTACGCAGGTTTTTATAAATAGAGGTCCAAAAATGTAGATTGGTAAGGGGGTTCGGGGGCATGCTCCCCCGAGAAAATTTATATTTTCCTGACTTAAATGTGTGCATTTTAAGATGTTTTAAGGCTCATAAATTGGATAATAATATAGGTTTAAAACCAAGTCAGTGGGCAGTAGAAGCATACATTATTTTTCAAGATAACAGATTCTTAAACATGAGAATCAGATTAAATGTTGCAATGAATGATCCACACTACAAACTGTAAATAGAGAATATATAGTTTGTTTATGAATTTAATAAAATCAAGTTATAATTATCATGGTAGCCTTCAGTAAAATCAAGTGTCTAAAATGATTAAACATGAATATTATTTTTTACATGTTTAATTCACACTAACAGAAATTCATATTTTCCAATAAGTTTAAACTGATTCTTACATTTTATGGGCATTTTTACCTTTATAAAGCCTTTTTTTTTTTTTTTTTCTAAAAGTGTCCATTATCTTTTGAGTCAAATTCCTACATTTAATCAGTGAATTAGAATAATAAGACATTTGGGCTGTTACCAAGCAAATCAAATCAACACAGAAGCTGGTCTGAAGTGGCATTTAGATGTGTTTAATGCAAGACATGAATGCATTTAACTGCAATTACAAATGCATAAATAATGTTTTATGTATTATACATAAAACGTTAAATACTATTATTTGAATTGAGTTAAACATGAAAAAGTCTAAATGTGAAATTAATAGGTGGCAGCAAATCACTGTTAATAAGTGAGTCACTGATTGAACCGAATCATTTAAACGATTGATTCATTCAGGAACGAAGTACCGTCTGTTGCTCAGAGACACAAAACAGTGCTGTGGCTGTGTTTGAAATGATTTTTTGCTGGTGAAATAGAGCAAGAACAGCCAATATGGTGTCTAAAACATAAGTCTTGATATTAAATTATTATTTATTGAACAGTTGTATAAAATCAACATCACATTTGTAATCATGCTGATTTTTTAAGAAAAAATGGCACTCTTCATGAGATATTTATTAACAATATGAAATATGAATATATACATTTTCTGCCCCCTTATCTTGAATTATGTGATCATTCTTAATGCATATTATTAATAGTCTGAATCATGCAGTGACAGAACGCACTCTAGCTTTAAATGCGTAAACGCACGAAGTTAGTCTAGCTTCATCAAGTAGTCACGCATGTGTGCACTCTTTAGGTGTGTTTTATTTGTTTTTTGCCATATACTCGATAAAATTGATGTCTCACGAGTTCAGTATTTGCTCTAAACATGTGCAGATTTGGCTTGCATGAACTTGCCCAAGACATTAATGAACATAATTTACAAAAAGTAACCCGCTAGGTAAAACAGCTTGAAGTGAATGGGATGAGAGGAGTGACGTGCTGAGTGATTGACAGGAGGCGTGTGTGAGAGAAAGCGCAGCTGATGATATCGTTTTATCGATCCTGCGGGAACGCGGCATTGAACCGTTTTAAATATTTCTGTATAATATGTGATAAACTATATTTTTGACAAAACTATTAACAAACCCAAAAGATTCGGGGCTTTTGAAAAAACATTCGGGGCTCGAGCCCCAGAAGCCACCCCCCCGCTCCGCCCCTGCGTGCAGGGAAAAACAAGAACTTGTTCGCGCTGCGCTGTTAACTGATCAGCGCCACGCTGGTGAGATTAGTTCGCGCCACGCTGTTAGTTCGGTGGCGCTAGCAAACACGTCCTCCCTGCGCTGTCGAGTCGGTCGCGCCGCTCGATCAGCGCAGCGCGAACTCTTTAATACTGTGCTGTTTCGTCCCAGTTTAGGGTTGTTTGGCTTCCCACAGAAAAAGCTGCAAGGCGCAATGATCAAAGATGTCCATCTAGCGCATATTTACCATAGACTGTAAAAAACATGGAAAAACTAGAAAGCAGCGGAGCTTTGTAAATAGCTCAGAGTAATCATGTCATCTCCATAAGAACGATATGATTGCCAGAATATATTTACCGAGATTTTTGAAAAGGTCCTGTTCAGACATGATCTCTTGGTAATTTGCCGGTAATTTACCAGTAAAGACTATGTGTGAAAGGGTTAAACTCTTCCTTTGCATATGCTGTGAGAATTGCTCATGTTCATCTGGGAAAACTGTGTTCATTATCTCACTAGATTTGTAAGGTATATCATTTATAATCCTTTGCCAACACAGGAGAATACATCAACCTATTTATAAATATGCCATTTATTGTGCATCGCGATTTCAAAATAAAAGTTTCTGAGTTTGCATGTAGCCAAATATTAAAATTAAATGAATTTAAACATCGTTTAATCGAGCTGTAAAGTGAAACGTCTATTCAGTTATTACTGGCGCCCTCTGCAGGTATTTGTTATAATACTAAGTTATGTTCATATTATGTATAGGCATATTACATTATGCATTTTAACAGTGTTGTTCAATAAAACCATGCAGTTACTTGGTTTTGATATTTTATTTGAGCCATTATTATTGCCTCATCGTTAGTTTATATATAAATAGTCATACTGGCCTGGTTTTCACTTAGGCCTGTTTGTGTTACTAACAAATATCAGATTACTCAGTTGTCAAAATAATCAGTAGATTACTTGATTACCAAAATAATCATAAATAAACAGCCCTAGATTAGTTAAAATATTTCAAATTACATCTGCATTGTTTTACTTTTGTAATTAAAAGACAAATATTTTGTTGTTGAAAATTTCTTAAAAATAGTATTAAAATATTGTCTCATTCTAGTGAACCAAGTATCTGTATTTTGTCTCAAGTGTTTTGTCACACCCATAGTGTTGATTAGCAGTGATATAGCTCATAATTTTCCAAGTGTATGATATAGCTTTCATTCTTCAGGTCAACCATATTTTCACAAAAAAAAAATCAGTTTGAATAAGGAATATGCCATAGTATCCTTTCAAATGTTTAAGTTGCCGCAGTCATTGCATGCTTTGCATGTGCTTCCCGGCAACCCCCCCACATCCACCCGCCCCGGCCCGGCCCGGCCTGCCCCCGGAAAAAAAGTTCAGGCTCAGGATTTTTTTTTTGCTTTAAGCCCTGTGTGGTAAATAAACAAAAAGTATATTTTCATAATTTTCTATTTATTGAGAATATGAAAGCTGTCACAGCAGAGCTTGTCTTGTGTGTAAAGTCCTGTGATGGCTCGCATTCAACTGATGACAATGTACATTTCATTTAAGTTAGTTTGACTCCGCTGCCGAGTATTCGGCCGAGTACCTGGCGAATCTCCGCTCCCTTGCAAATAAATTAGACGAACTACAACTGTTTCACGGAAACCTGGCTGAACGGAGCTATCCCGGACAGCGCGCTTCATCTATCCGGATTCCAGCTGTTCAGAGCAGACAGAGTCACCGAATCATCGGGGAAAACGAGAGGTGGTGGATTATGTTTTTATATCAATGAAGGCTGGTGTACAGACGTGACAGTTTTAAAGAAGATGTGCTGCCCAAACTTGGAAGCTCTCTTTATCAACTGTAAGCCTTTTTATTCACCGCGGGAGTTTTCCTCGTTTATTCTGGTGAGTGTTTACATTCCTCCTGACGCGCGTATGAGCGCGGCGCTAGAACTGTTGGCCGACCAAATCACACACACAGAGCAGCGTTACCCAGACTCTTTCATTGTAATTTTCGGTGATTTTAACAAAGCTAATCTCACACGTGAACTGCCTAAATACAGACAGCACATCACATGCCCCACCAGAGACAGCAATATACTGGACCATTGTTACACTGTTTTAAAGGATGCATACCACTCTGTCCCCCGTGCAGCGCTGGGACTCTCTGATCACTGTTTGGTTCACCTTCTACCAGCCTATAGGCAGAAACTTAAATCTTCTAAGCCTATCTTAAGAACTGTAAAGAGATGGACTGTTGAAGCAGAGCAGGATCTACAAGCCTGCTTCGAACTTACTGATTGGAGTGTTTTTGAGGCTGCAGCTACTGATTTGGATGAACTCACTGACACCGTGACATCCTACATTAGTTTCTGTGAGGACATGTGTGTACCCACCAGGACTTTTTTAACATTTAACAACGACAAACCTTGGTTCAGTACAAAACTCAAACAGCTTCGCCTGGCCAAAGAGGACGCCTACAGGAGTGGGGGAAAAGCCTTGTACAAACAGGCCAAATACACACTGAATAGGGAGATAAGAGTGGCAAAGAACTATGCTGGAAAGCTAAAAAAACAGCTTTCAAGCAACGACCCTACATCAGTGTGGAAAGGCCTGAAAGCCATCACCAGCTACAAGACCCCTCCCCCCAGCACTGAGGCCAATCAACAACTGACTGAAGACCTGAACAGTTTTTACTGTAGGTTTCAAAAACAAAAGCCTGGTCTGACACCCCACACCCACTCTGACCATCCCACAACACAGCCATCAACACCCTCACCCTCCCCCCCTCCCCCCTACTGTTTCTCAGCCTGTAATCAAGATCTGTGAAGAAGATGTAAGCAAAGTCTTCAGGAGACAGAAGATAAGGAAAGCCAAAGGCCCAGACGGTGTCTCTCCAGCCTGCCTCAAAGCCTGTGCTGTTCAGCTATCATCCATCTTCACATCTTCAATAGATCACTGGAGCTGTGTGAAATCCCCTCCTGCTTCAAACGCTCCACCATCATCCCTGTACCCAAGAAACCAAAAATCACAGGACTTAATGACTACAGACCTGTTGCTTTAACGTCTGTGGTGATGAAGTCATTTGAGAGGCTCGTGTTGGCTCACCTGAAGGACATTACTGGACCCTTGCTGGACCCCCTGCAGTTTGCTTACCCAGCAAACAGGTCTGTGGATGATGCAGTCAACATGGGATTGCACTACATCCTCCAACATCTAGACAAACCAGGGACTTATGCAAGGATCCTGTTTGTGGACTTCAGCTCCGCTTTCAACACCATCATCCCGGACACCCTTCAGAATAAACTGACACAGCTCTCCTTCCCCACCTCCATCTGTCAGTGGATCACCAGCTTCCTGACAGACAGGCAGCAGCTAGTGAGGCTGGGAAAATTCTCATCCAACACCTGCACCATCAGCACTGGAGCTCCTCAGGGTTGTGTTCTCTCCCCACTGCTCTTCTCCCTCTACACCAACGACTGCACCTCTAAAGACCCCTCTGTCAAACTCCTGAAGTTTGCAGACGATACCACACTCATCGGCCTCATCCAGGACGGTGACGAGTCTGCTTACAGACAGGAGGTTAAGGAGCTGGCTGTCTGGTGCAGTCTAAACAACCTGGAGCTCAACATGCTTAAAACTGTGGAGATGATCGTGGACTTCAGGAGAAACCCGCCAGCTCTCCCCCCACTCACTATCATGAACAACTCTGTGAATGCAGTGGAGTCATTCAGGTTCCTGGGAACCACCATCTCTCAGGACCTGAAGTGGGACACTCACATCGACTCCTTAGTGAAAAAGGCCAAGCAGAGAATGTACTTTCTTCGTCAACTGAAAAAGTTCAACCTGCCACAGGCGCACATGACACAGTTTTACTCTGCTGTTATTGAGTCGGTTCTGTGCTCTTCTATAACTGTATGGTTTGGGTCAGCCAGCAAATCAGATATAAGAAGACTGCAGCGGACTGTTAGGACAGCAGAAAGGATCATTGGTGTGCACCTGCCCAGCCTTCAGGATTTGTACTACTCCAGAGTGAAGAAATGGGCAGGTAACATCATCACAGACCCCTCTCACCCTGGACACGACCTGTTTGCGCTTCTCCCTTCAGGCAGACGCTACAGATCTCTGTGCACTAGAACATCTAGGCATAAAAACAGTTTTTTCCCCTATGCCATCTCCAGCCTAAACAACTAACACAGGAATTATTACCTGTGTTCTGTAATTCTCTAACCCTAATTCTTGCCTGTAATTCATCCCCCATCTCTAATTATTTACTCTCTCTAGTACTATGTAAATATGTATGCATAATTTTCTATACAGCTGTATATATAGAGTAAATAAGGCACAAATCAGCAAATAAGGCTTCTTTTCTTTGGCTCTCAACGGAGGCGGTCGCATTTTTTCACACTCCCCGTCCTCTCCCTTTTTTCCCTCCTGCCTGCTCTCTTGTCTCGTATCGTGTAATACTTGAGAGACTCTCTCTGCATTGCTCCTCAAAACCTCAAAACTCAAAAATCATGGATTTGATCAACTGGTCTCTCAACGCAATTGACACCATCTTCTCGACGAGAAGCACAGGTTCGGGGGAACCAAACTGCCCTGACGGAACGTACCCCGCTGGCTACACGATGGACGCGTGGGACAGATGGCGTGTCGTGTGTTTAGCAGCTCTTTCCGTGGAGGACATCGAAGATATCTATCTATTCGGAACCATGATAACAGGTCTTCTGCTGATTGGATTAGGCTTTGCCCTGGGTTATCGAAGAATTAAGAAAACGGGAACAGCTGTTCAAAGCCTCACAAGGCTGCCCGTCATGATTGAAGCAGTGGGAAGAGCGGTCAGTATTGAGACTGAGACTATTAACCGCAATATGGATTCTATCACGGAAAAGCTCACGGCTTTGCAAAGAAAAATTGACGGAGACCAGAACGGACAATAAGAGTAGCTGTGGAATTGGAATGCGGTTACTCGCCCTAAGACTAAACAAGCACAATCTTATCTTTTCCGGCCCCCCTCTACCAGCACTGGCCTTGGTCAAGGCCGCTGTCGGGAAATCAACCCTGAGAAGCACCGCAGGAAGACGCTCTCTGCGTTCCTCCCCCATTCCTCAGACACCTGCTGATTACACATACACGCACATACACACATACTGATTACAAACTATTACACATACACACACACATATGCATTCACTTCCCCAATCCCGATCCCACGCCTCCGTCGCTTTGAACCGCCAGCCTGACAAGCGGGTCTGTGACTAGCGCTGCTGGGTTAGCTGCTGGACCGGATGGCTGCTTACCAGAGCTGGATTACCCTACCCTGTTACAAAGTCGTGTGTCTATGTTGTATTATGTGCTTTTTGCTGGGGTGTTTTTTCTGTTCTCACACTGTACTCCCCCAATATGGAGTATAGTACGGGGATTCTTTTTTTTCCTCACCTCTCTCCTCTTGTTTTTTGCTGTATTTTTTCTTCGAAAAATCCCTGCATTTCACTGCTGATTGTACTCTGTATGATTGTGTATGTGACAAATAAACCTACCTTGACCTTGACCTTGTACATAAATCTTCTGTTCCAGATTCAGACACATTATTATTATTATTATTGTTAAGGCTTATTTAAATGTTCTGTTCTCATGTCAGATATGTATGTTTGTATGTATGCATGTATGTACCAAGAGCTTCTTAAAAACCACAACAAATTCCTCGTGTGTTTGCACACACTTGGCGAATAAAGCTGATTCTGATTCTGATCTGATATATTTTTTTTGTGCACGTTAATTATTTCTCATGCATGTGAATTGGGTTAACCTCAGAGTGACCTCAGAATGACCTATAAATATTATTTTAATATCTAAAAAACCAAAGCAGCATAAACTAATATTTTTACAGCACAAACGATTGAGACTATTTTGCAGACGTTTTGCGTTGGGTGGGGGGCCAGCTTCACGGAGGTGTGAAACCTTGACCTATTGTGCATCCTGTTGCCAAGCCCCGCCTTGATGTAATAATTGAAAAAAAAGTGCAACAGTTTTTGCTTGGACATGTTAAAGGGGTGGTTGACTTTTTTTAGGCTTGATTGTGTTCATGGGGTGCAGTCTAACATGTGTTAATGCTTCGTTTTGAAAAAAAAAAAAGACCTTTATTCCACACCACTGTCCCTTCTCCTATGCGCTGATCATTTCCTGGTTTTATGAAGCCCCTCCCTCAGAAATACTCAATGGGCTCAGATTGGTTAGCTGGTCCAGTGTGTTGTGATTCGATAAACCGCCTCTAGTGCGCGTCAAACCGTCCCATCCTTCACCTCAGCAGCATGTGCTCCGGTTGTATTGTAAACAATGGTGTCTTCTTATTGCTTATCAATTTGAGCCCGATTGAGACGCAGAGAATATTAGTGAAGAGGATCGTGTAGAACCTGTGCAAGCACGGCTCTTAATGATATATTTTTTGTTTGTTGTCTCATACATGCCGTTATTTGTAAATGCTACTGCTTCTGTTAGCTTTTATCCTGATTAAAGCTTTAATACAGTACGGCAACCGCATGCTTGCATTCTGAAATGTACATGTATAACGCTTGTATAACGTATAATGCTTGTCATAGCTATGTGAAAATAAGTGTATAAATGGAACAGCTGAGCTGATGATCTGAATGAGACAGAGAGAGAGAGAGAGAGAGATGCAGAGCAGAATGTGTGTATAGCAGGGGGCGCGAGGAACAGGATTAAGAACCGCTGCTTTAGAACATTGATTTTGAAACTTGTGAGTCCATTAGAATCGTTAGAAGATAGAATTGCGATTCATATATGAATAGATTTTTACGTGCACCCCTAGTTTTCTCTTCCTCTTCTCTAAAGCAGCCATGGGGTTTATCTGGGTTCGTGACGTAACGAACCCGGGAAGTAGCTCAGTGTACAAGCCGTTTTTTGTAGGCATTAAACTGCCAGAATTTTAAAAGACCATATCTCCGTTTGCAATGAACTTTCAGCGCCGCAACTTTGCAGATATTGTTTATGCTCAAACAGCAACATTACACACTAACTAATGTTAAAAAAGTGAAATCGCAATCAACCACCCCTTTAAATATATCTAATCAATTTGGGTACTACATTTTCATTTTAACTTGCAACTTATAAAGCATTAAAATACGTTTCTAATTTGCATATTAAAACTAGTGTAGAAAATGGCAAATTTAAATTATATAATAGAATTTTAATTTTGCACTAAATTTGCACATATGTATGGGAACATGTAAATTTAAATACAGAAATACATTGCCATTTTACATATTGCATTGCCATTTTGCAAATTGCATTTCAAATTGAATTTTGCTACCCATATCTTACCACATCAGTGATTGTGCAAATAACTGACAATTTCTTGTGCAGCTCTCTCTGCATCTCATCTAAGTGGATACTGGAAGACAAGAGGGGTTTAATTATGCACAAACCAACATCAAGTTTAGAAACAGACAGGGATGGGCAGTATTTCAAATAAATGTATTTAAAATATGTATCTGAAATACAAAATACTATTTTGTATTTAAATACCTTTGAAAAAAATCAAATGTATTTTGTATTTAAATACATGTAATCTTAGTATTTTTGTATTTTCAAAATACATAAAATACTTTTTGCAAATCAACCTCTTTATTAGACTGCTGGTTTCCTGTATCAACTAGTTAAAACATGCCACTTTCATGCATGTGAGCTGCATCTGTATGACTCCATCTAGAATTGGGTAATGACATTTTCTGGATTCCTGTAAGGAAATAAGGAATAATACTGCCTTCGTGTGCTATCAAAATTTCTTATTTCCAATTTCAGAAGTCCTGATTACAAGCATGTCGCATTCAAGTGCTTTGCTGTTGGACTGAATAGGAATCGTGGAGGACACCAGGTTTCCTGGGAAAATCTTATTAAAGTCAAAATCGTAGATATTTAATTTTGAATAAAATTTAGCATCCCATTAGTTGACAACTATCTCATCATTCACAGTGCTATCTTTACAGTTAGCTTGTTGATGATTCTGGATTTTAAGTCATGCTGTTTTGCTGTGTATAAACCATACAATATGCTTGAAATGGTTATTGCACTATTATGTGCATGACTTTAACACATGGTGACCTTGCTTTTGTGGGGGAAAAAAAGCATACCTGTCCCAGCAGGTAAAAAAGAGCACTAGCAAGGGGAACATAGCATTAGCACTAGCACTAGTCAGTCTTGTTAGGTTGTTTTTTTTTTGGTCAGATTTTGGTTTTATCAACTAGCTAGTCAAATGTGTTCATTAGACTCTAATCATTACTGCTTGCTATGGCGATATGACAATATAAATGTCGGTGATGATATAAAGTGTAAATCTTTTTCTATATCATTTATATCGTCATGATATGCAAATATATCTGTGGAGCTTTTAGTGGGCAGGAGCTATTGACACAACAGAGCGATAAGGAAACATGGATAAATGGATACATTTTTTTTTTTTAATTGTTCTAAGGGCATACTCACACTAGGCACAGCTGCCTTGTACTAAAGCCCAAGAGCGATTGTCCTTTCGCTAACAGACAGATATCACAGGATTATTACAGAGGCAACTGAAATTAATGGTGGAATTTGCAGCTTTACTCGCAAACTACATTACCTGTTCATCAATAAGATGAGAACCAGACCCATTGTAAATCTAAATGTACTCGTATTAAATTAATTGAAAAGTGTGATATCCTAGTAGTTATAAAGATTTTTGCTGTCATAATGAAAACAATAGCGCATACAAAAATAGTAAATTAACTGTAACCGGCACGGTTAGCGATCACACTACATGTGTACCGCTCCCAAGCCACCTCTTCAAGCGGGCATGGTTAAACGAACCACACTGGACACGGTACAGGTGTGCGTTTCCCAAAAGCAACTATGGTCGCAAGTTCCGTCGTTACCAATAGAGTTCAATGGGACTTACCACCATAGTTAGCTAACGATGCTTTTGGGAAACGCACCCCAGAGCAGTCACACTTGTAAAATGAACTGGACTTTGGGGGTCAATCGTGCTCAAGCATGGATCAGATCCCCTAGTGCGAGTACATCCCATCTAAGTGAATAGCAGATAGCACACCACAACTATAACCATAACAGCACAAAAAATTATGAATGATAAAAACATTGACAGCCAATCGGAATCATTTCTGCTTTAAAGAGCTTGAGCATTTAGTGACAGATGACACAACTGCATTGTATACTTAGAATAGACTAATATAGCTACCTTTATAATTATCGTTCTTGGTGTAAACAGGCCTTAATACTTTCATAATACATAATTTCACTGGATGGCCAATTTCAAATGTATTTTGTGTATGTTCAAAATACAAAATACTGTATTTGTATTTAAATACATTTTCCCACACAGTATTTTGTATTTGTATTTTAATAAATTTTTCCATGCAGTATTTTTATTTTAAATACATTTTGATGTATTTGTGCCCATCCCTGGAAATAGACCACAAATTAGGACTGATACTTAATTTAGGAACCCCAGTCTTGTTCAGTATTGTTATTGGAGAGGAGAATGCTTTTTCAATTGTCCTATTGTCAGCATAATGTCAGCTTCCAAAATGATTCAAAATATCCATTCCAATAACAGTACCGACTTGACTGTCTCCTACCCAAAAGGGTTTCCTGTGATTTCCTGTAAAGAGTAAAGAACGATCCAACCGCGTGTCGGTGCATGTGATTAACCACTCATGTGTGATATCGCTAGCCGCCATTCGCTTTTGTGTTGACAAAGATGCAACACGAACAGTGGAATAGGCAAAACATGCAAGAAGATGGAAGTGAATTTCTTTTAACTTGAGCGGTGTGTTTTTAGAATGCTGTTTCATGCATGAGACGCTGCAAGGGATGAGATCACAACAGTCAAACGTGTCCATGTTTACATAGAAAAAAACTATGCCAAAGCAGCGCAATCGAATAAAAAAAACCTGTAACTACTACTGTATGTCTGATATTTCATGTTTGCATCATAGTGACAGGCTGAAAGCTGCTGTTCATTGTTTTCACAGAACATTTGTTGTTAACAGTCTACTGGTGTTATACCTTCAGATGTCAGAAAGAGCTTTATTACCAAGTATGTTTACACACACACACAAGGAATTTGACTTGGTGACAGGAGCTTCCAGTGCAGAACTAGTGTAGCAGGGAATTTAAAACAACACAATAAAACTAGAATTTTTTTTGGAATCCATCTGAATCATACCCTAAAACTGTCCTTAAGAATCCTAGTGGGTTGAAGTTCCAAGGTAAAAGTGTCCACCGGTGTATATACAGTCCAAAGACAGTGATAATCCAAGATGTGTGAGATACTGGAATCGTAAATCCATAAAACAACTCCACAATCCAGCGTGTTCAGTGTTTGGTCAATGACCCTGTTTTTTTGTCATGCTGCTTGATTTATACTGGTCTACTTCCTGATTCCCGTCATGTGATTAATCACATGGGGGGGGGGGGGGGGGGGGGGGGGGGGTTTGGCTGGGGTGCATCGAAAGACGATCATGTATCGACAATAGCTAGAGATATTGTCAAAAGCATCAAATATTGGCAATAATATATATATATGTACATGCAACATATTGTTTATAAATCCCAATATGTGGTTTATAGATCAGGCCTGTCTGAACGGCGCAAATGTATTTTGTGTTACATGAATGAATCAAATTATGAAGAACAATGGATTGGAATAATTTTCATTTTATATTATACAACACTATAAACCTTTATGCTAGGCCTATTTTTTTTTAAATAGCTTCAAAAAGTGGAGTGGGGACAAAATCAACTGTCAAAAAGTGGTCGGGACATGTTCCACCTGCAAATTACACCTACGCATATACATACACACAGGCTTGTCATAGTAAGCAAATATTTTATGCAGTCAATACTCCTTCACTTCTGGCAAATTACAACATTCTTTACATTTCACAACTTAAGAAAGAGTCCATACAATCAGTGTAATCTGTCCAAGTACACATTTATTAAAAACTGCAGTGTATAAATCACAACACTTTTTACACAATCTGTATTAGTGTTGAATGTGTTATTTATTTAAAATTTGGCCATTGCATCATAATGGAATGTAGTGCTGGATCAGATACCCATAGAAGATATGGTACTGTAATTAACAAGACTTCTCATTTAACTTTTTCAAAAGGTATTTTTTATTTTTCAAATTTTTTTTTATGAGGTGCTCTTACAGCAATTTTTTTGTTATTCATTAAATGATAATGATACAGATATGTTACCTAAAAACCATACAAAAGAAGAGAAACAAATATACATCCAAATAACATTAAACACAAAAGTCCTTCCTCATTTCAATAAACCATTCATGCCCCAAAAAGTCCTTTCAGATGGATAGTGTACTACACAGAGGAGATTCAATGGCAATCAAGTGAGGGTATTGTGAAACTGTGATTCTCTCAGCAATTGTCATGGTCAGAAGAGAATAGGGTAATCAGACCTGCAGTATCAGTGTTCTCCAGCATATCTCTCATAGGCTTTGGCTTCTTAAACAGAGATGGAAGGTTTCGGATATGTACTTCCTTCTTAAACTGCTGGCCAAGGGGTTTCTATCAGTACACACACAAACAGAAACACACACAAACATTTCAATCAAATAAAATCGCATACAGTTAATCAGACATTACTTCATTATAGCAGACCAGGAAATAATTGCGCACATTACACAAAGAATTTATGACTAATTTTGCAATATAAAAAAGAAATATATATATATATATATATTTAATAGCTACATTCTTCTAGGTCAGTGGTTCTCAAACATTTTAGTCATGTACCGCCCAGGCATTTAACATCCTTCTGTGTACCCCCCCACACTAGTCACAAAGTATTTTGAAAAAGTGCACATGTAACATATACCCTTGTAAAATAACTAACTTTTATGAAACACATAATTTGTATGCAACCTACTGTATATTTTTAAATAAATTACCATTTAATGAGATGGGTGTGCCTGATATGATAACTGCGATGTTTGGCTGTATCGGAGAGTCTGAGTCTTAAATCATTTTCTGTGGACAGTCTGCCGATATTGTTCTTTATGCCAGTATAAGTGCTGAGAACGCAAAGTTACGATGTCGCAAAGGGCATCAAAGTCTTTACCGTGCAATTTGCAGTAAGGGTAAAAATCACAGACGAGGTTGATCTCTGCGATTAATTGTTGCCCAGCTCTATATTTTAGTACAATACTATCAATGTTGACTGTTTTTGCTTGATTTGGTTAAAAATATTTTCAAACCAAAGATCACAGCAGAACAGTCGCGCACCTCTGAGCAACACACAACGGTGTTTCATTACTGAATGATTCTGCGTTTTTTTAATTAATCATAAGGTCTGCATGGAATTCTGTATCCCATAATACAAGCTGTTCTGACTGTTTAAATTGTCATTTAATTTTGGGTTTATTTTATTCGTTAGGATGCATCATGTGATTTAGGTCAGAGGTCATGGCAGCCATCTTATATTTCGTTTCACAACTGCAGTAATGCAGCAGCAGATGTCTCCCTGATAAAAGCTATATTTCTGTTATTTCGTGCCAGAGGCCATTGTCTGTAAGTTTAATTGTTTACTGAATTTCATCAAAAATAAGCATTTCATGCCATTTAAAAAATAAACATTTGTGGTGCATTCGAATAAGAAGGTTGTTGATTTCTTGCTCGTATTAATGCTAGATTTACTGTTTTCTTTCCTAAAAAAATACTTTTAGTCATACTTTATACTTAATGTATGTTTTGTGTTTGCATTATAGTTTCACAAAAAACGATGTGCAACTGAAGATTTCAAGTAAAACACTGGAAAAGAACTCCTTCAGTTTTTACTTTTTCTTCAGCCCTCATCCTGTTTAACTATCTGTCGAGGTGCAATCTACTTGCAGCAGGGACAGAATAAAAGTACTAGAGTTGACCTTACAGAACTAAGAAAAAAAGACACTAACAATGTCAAACAATATTATCAAAAATGGAAAATAACTGGATCACGTGCAATGTGATGAGCACAGGTGACAATGTAAAGAAAGAAAAGAAAAGAAAAAAAAAAAGTGGCCATACCCCAACAGTGCCTGCAATGAGCCTTTTAAACTGCTCCTTCTTTTTCTTCTCTCCTGCCTTTGATACAGTGGATTGTATGGTCTTCTGATCAAACTGCTCCAGGGCCTCAAAATGGATATCAGGGATCTGATTCATGATGAAACGCAGCTCAGTGTATCGAGGCCTCTGTATAGAAACATCAGAATGAAAAACTCCTAAATCATTGTTAATTACATTTCTCACCAACACGTTAAGTCACTACCATAATAATTTAAAGGTGCATTCAGTAGTACTTTAGCTAGTGTTAACTGTTCTTAGTGTACAAAAAGTAAAACATACCACAGTGGTGTTACATGCCTCACCGCCCTCTATGAGGATCAGCATGATCGTCTCTGACTTACTTAAATGACACAGACACTAGTGAGTTATAGAGAGCAACATTTCAAGTGTCGAAATATTTCAACACGACAAAATACATTAAAGGGGGTGACCTGTACCACATGCAATTAAAACATTTTCATAAAAAAACAATGATACAGTCTTCATATTTTGTGTGAATATACACTATTAAGATTACTTTTTTTATAAACAAACATAATTAGTTAAAAACAATTTATTTCTTATTGTGAAAAACTTTTTAAATTAAGTTCAAGCTACTGAATACACCTTTGCTGATGGACGTTGTTACTGGCTACAAATTGCAGCCAAGATAAGGAACAATGGGAGGCCAATGACAGTAAACTATAATTATAGATGTGATTAAACCACTGGTGTAGCCTTAAAAATTCTTTAAAGGGATAGTTCACCCAAAAATTAAAATTTGATGTTTATCTGCTTACCCCCAGGGCATCCAAGATGTAGGTGACTTTGTTTCTTCAGTAGAACACAAACAAAGATGTTTAACTCAAACCGTTGCAGTCTGTCAGTCATATAATGGCAGTCAATGGGACCCACGGCTTTGAGAGTAAAAAAAAAACATACACAGACAAAACCAAATTAAACCCTGCGGCTCGTGACGATACATTGAGGTCTTAAGACACTGAACAGCCAGATGTTGTGAACGCGCTCAGGACAGTTGGACATTGCGGTGGATCAGAGGTAAAAAAATATATAAATACTGTTCAGTTTCTTGCACAGACGGATTGTTTCATGTCTTAAGACCTCAATGTATCGTCACGAGCCGCAGGATTTAATTTGGTTTTGTCTGTGTATGTTTTTTTTTTACTCTCAAAGCCGTGGGTCCCACTGACTGCCATTATATGACTGACAGACTGCAACGGTTTGAGTTAAACATCTTCATTTGCGTTCTACTGAAGAAACAAAGTCACCTACATCTTGGATGCCCTGGGGGTAAGCAGATAAACATCAAATTTTCATTATTGGGTGAACTATCCCTTTAAGACATGAAACAAGTTCAGTATTGAACAGTCTAAACACATCCCTTCTAACCAGGAATTATAAACCTTAAAAACAGTTCAATTAAATCATCCTTAAAGCATCTGCAGTAACAAAAGCTACATAGGACTTTGCAACTACATAGGAATATACATCTGCTGGTATTTAGTACAGTATCGTTACCGTGAGCACTTCAAAAGACTGCAAATAATTCTTGATACCTTATTGTCTAGAGTTAATAATTCTTGAAACCGTATTCTATAGAGTTTTAAAATGCACATAGCTTCTTTTTCATCAAAGGGTTAAAATTTACAACAGTATGCTGTGTGAAAATTTGGTCCAATTTACATGTTGGTATGACCAAAAAAGGCAAACAGGTTGAATGAGAATCCAAATTCACTCTCTGACAAGTAGGTGGTGCTTATGTAAGAGCAAAAATGCAGCGCTTACCCCAGTTGGTTCTGTAAACAAAGCTGCTTTGGACATCTTTGTGTTTCTGACACCCACTTGACACAGAGTTGTCAAACAGTGTTTACATGTTTTAAAACAGCCACTTGAATTTTTGTATTTGCTATGGTGTTTATCAAACAACAAATAGGTAAAGGCTTTATACACACCTCTGGAAAAAATTAAGGGACCACTGAATTAGCAGTTTCTCTGTTTTTACTATTTATAAGTATGTGTTTGAGTAAAATGAACATGTTTGTTTTATTATATAATCTACTGAAAACATTTTTATTTGTACTGACAACTACTGACAAATACATTTGTCATTTAGAGCATTTATTTGCAGAAAATGACAACTGGTCGAAATGTCAAATAATATGTAGTGTTTTCAGACCTCAAATAAATAATGCAAAGAAAACAAGTTCAAGTTTTAAACAATACAATAATAATGTTTTAACTTAGGAAGAGTTCAAAAATCTATATTTGGTGGAATAACCCTGATTTTCTTTATTTGATGGTTTGTGATCATCCATCTTCTTTTTGATCACATTCCAGAGATTTTCAGTGGGTTTCAGGTCTGAAGATTGGGCTGGCCATGACAGGGTCTTGTTCTGGTGGTCCTCCATCCATACCTTGATTGGCCTGGCTGTGTGGCACAGAGCATTGTCCTGCTGGAAAAACCAATCCTCAGAGTTGGGGAACATTGTAAGAGCAGAAGGAAGCTATTTTTCTTCCAGGACAACCTTGTACGTGGCTTGATTCATGCGCCCTTTACAAAGACGACTGTGCCTGATTCCAGCCTTGCTGAAGCACCCCCAGATCATCACCAAATCATCAAATTTAACATTGGGTGCGAGACACTGTGGATTGTAGGCCTCTCCAGGTAACCATCAGACGACCAGGTGTTGGGCAAAACTGAAAACTGGACTCATCAGAGAAGGTCCAATCCTTATGGTCTTTTGCAAACCTCAGCCTGGCTCTCCTTTCTAGGCCCCTAGGAGCCTGTTTAGAGCCGTCCTTACCGTGCACTTCAACCAAGATGCTGTTTGCAATTCTTTTTGCAGGTCACTTGATGTCATCCTACAGTTGCTGAGTGACATTCAAATGAGTTGGTGGTCATCCCAGTCAGTGGAGAGTCATTTCTGCTCTCTTCTGGTCTGTACCATTGTTTTCCACAATGTCTGCAGCATGACCTTGTTCTTATTAAACCCCATCTTTGAAATTTTAAAGATGGAAGCAACCTGACACTCGCTGTATCCTTCTGCCAGTAAAGCCAGAATTGAACACTTCTTTTCCCAACTCAAAACTTTTCTTTTAAAGTTTTTTGGCATGGCCAGTAGTTATTATTTGTTTCCATTTACTTTTGAGGTACTACTAGCACTGTTTTTGCCATCCAGATGGTCCTCTTGCTAGAGGATAGCGATGACCACAGCAGTGGTTTTTATACTTTTCCTCGTTAAATAAGATTTGGTTGAGGTGATCACCTAATCAGTACTTCATTAAGTAGAATGAGGTGTGCCTGTGTTGGAATTCAACAGACACTGGAATGGTTGCCATACACATAGAGATGCTAATTTAATAAAAATTTGGAGTTGTCTCTTAAATGTTTCCAGAGCTGTATATTTTCATTTATATTTTGTTTATCATAGCCAATAAGAGGACAATAATTAACTTTATCTTTTTGCGACTGCCAAATGACATGTGACCCGGACCACAAAACCAGTCATAAGGGTCAATTTTTCGAAATTGAGATTTATACATCACATGACAACTGAATGAATACGCTTTCCATTGATGTATAGCTTGTTAGGATAGGACAATATTTGGCAGAGAAACAACTATTTGAATATCTGGAATCTGAGGGTGCAAAAAAATCTAAATACCGAGAAAATTGCCTTTAAATTTGTCCAAATGAAGTCCGTAGCAATGCATATCACTAATCATAAATTAAGTTTTAATATATTTACGGTAGGAAATTTACAAAATATCTTCATGGAACATGATCTTTACTTAATATCCTAATGATTTTTGGCATAAAAGAAAAATAGATAATTTTGACCCATACCCAATTTTTGGCTATTGCTACAAATATACCCCAGCGACCTAAGACTGGTTTTGTGGTCCAGGGTCACATGTGCTTCCAAGACACATTCAAGATATCACAGCTGAGCTGGCATGACGCACTAGAGACTCGTAGATGAGCAAGGCCAGCTGAGTTAGCGCAGCATTGCAGCCTTCATGTTGCCCATGCATCTGCAGACCCTTCAGTACACTGGTGTAGAGCCACGTCACAGCGTCCGGGAGAAGGTTACAGCCAAGCACCTGCAAATTAATTAATTCACATATAGACACGCAATATTTTCATAAGGCAAAGGATTCATAAGTTAAAAAAACTGTCCTTTTTAGAATGCAATTCTAATGATGACTGCAAACTGAGAAATATTTTGGTGAATTGTCTGTTCTAGATAAATTTCACTAAGAGGGAGAGATAGAAAAATCAGTACCTGTTTTAGCAAAGTCCAGCAAAGCACACTAGCACACCGTTGACAGTTTATAGTGTCTTTCCAGGAAAGGGAGTTAAAACATATAGTCAGGAGAGTCATATATATATCCTTAAAAAAAAAGAAAAAAAAAGAGGGTGAAAAACATTTTACTTCGTTCACAGAGCCCAAGTATAGAAGTCAACTGATGGAGAGCACAAAGAAATGTTTACCTCACTCTGGAGAAGGCACTTGCCCAATTCTGAGAGCTCATCTGAAGGTGTATTCATTTGAATTCCCTGTGAGGCGTTCATCAACACCATCTCCTCGTCTCCTAAACAGAAAATGAAAAAAAAATAAAAATAATGAGAGGATCACCATATTAAACCTGAGACAACTGCAGGAGGTGGTCTGAGTCAGTGGCATTGCGAGTGGGGCTCTGGGAGCTTAAGCCCCTCATTTTTGCCAAAAGCCCCAGATGTTTTTGAAGATAGACGATTCACTTTACAAATAAATGTTTTATACATTTTTATTTGTTCTCCAAGTACTAGAAGTTCATCTGCCCGTGATGAAAGCAGTCTGCACTAGGGTTGGGAATCGAAAATCGATTCCGATTCCAGAATCGGATAATTAAGGTCAGGAATCGGATACTTGTTGTCAAATAAAAATTTCGATTCTGCCTAACGATTCCTATGCGTTTTTTTTTTTTCTTCATCTGTGAGGACCGGACCTAGCGATCAGCCAGGACCTTGCTCTCTAATCTAAGCGCTCCAAAGTTTGGCTACATTTGCGATCAAAAGCCAAAAAAAGCTAAGTACAATATCTGTGATAGCTAAACGTGTTGCAAGAGAGGTGTCACCACCAACATGACATTAATTTAATAGATCGTTAAAGATCGCGAACACCAACATGATTCTATTCCTACAACCCCAAATCAGAAAAAGTTGGGACCGTATGGAAAACGCAAATAAAAAAAGAAAGTAGTGATTTCTAAATTTACTTTGACTTGTATTTCATTGCAGACAATATGAACACAAAATATTTCATGTTTTGTCTGGTCAACTTCATGTCATTTGTAAATATACATCCTTTCCTGTCATTCAGACCTGCAACACATTCCAAAAAAAGTTGGGACAGTAAAGCATTTACCACTTTGTAATGTTGCCATTCCTTTTCACAACACTTAAAAGACGTTTAGGGACTGAAGACACCAAGTGATGAAGTGTTTCAGGTGTAATTTTGTCCCATTCTTCCTGCAAACAAGTCTTAAGGTGGGCAACAGTACGGGGTCTTCGTTGTCGCATTTTGCGCTTCAAAATGTGCCACACATTCTCTATTGGAGACAGGTCGGGACTGCAGGCAGGCCAGTCAAGTACCCGTACCCTCTTCCTCTGCAGCCAGGACTTTGTAATGTGTGCAGAATGTGGTTTTGCATTGTCTTGTTGAAATATGCATGGACGTCCCTGGAAAAGATGTCTTCTTGAAGGCAGCATATTGTGCTCCAAAATCTCTATGTACTTTTCAGCATTAATGGTGCCATCACAGAAGTGCAAGTCACCTTTGCCAAGGGCACTGACACAACCCCATACCGCCTGAGGGATCGGAGATCACGGTTGTTCAGCTTAGGCTTGCGCCCTTGTCCTTTACGCACTGAAATTCCTCCAGATTCCTTGAATCTTTTAATTATGTTATGCACTGTTGAAGGTGAAATATCCAAATCTCTTCCTATCTTTCTTTGAGGAACATTGTTTTTAAACATTTCAATAATTTTCTCACGTATTTGTTGGCAAACTGGCGATCCTCGGCCCATCTTTGCTCCTAAAGGACTAGACCTTTCTTGGATGCTGCTTTTGTACCAAATCATAATTACAATCACCTGTTGACATCAACTGTTTCAAATCACATCATTATTTAACCAATTTACCTCATTACTAGCCCTAAATTGCTCCTGTCCCAACTTTTTTTGGAATGTGTTGCAGGTCTGAATGACAGGAAAGGATGTATATTTACAAATGACATGAAGTTGACCAGACAAAACATGAAATATTTTGTGTTCATATTGTCTGCAATGAAATACAAGTCAAAGTAAATTTAGAAATCACTACTTTCTTTTTTTATTTGCGTTTTCCATACTGTCCCAACTTTTTCTGATTTGGGGTTGTAAATTACAATGATTCGTCTGTTTCATTCCTCAACTTTTGACATGTGCGATCAATGTTGTGATCACATTTAAATCTGCGTTCGCGCTGACTTTGACCTAAAGAGAGCAGCTGTCATCTGTCATGAATGAAACAGCTTCACAGTCTTTTCAACCACACAGTATGATTATTTCTGTGTTACCAACATTCAAATCACAGAAGTACTGGGATAAAAGTTTATAGTTCAGATATAAACTCTGATGTGTACGGTAGCGATTATAATAGTGTTAAATCACCTTTTGAAAGTAATTTGACACTTCAAATAAAGATTTATCGATTACATTGTTACGCATGTAGGTGGCGAAAAGGGGCTGTTAAAATATATTTGTCTTTGAATCATACAAGAGAATCGTTCAAGAACGCGGATTCATCCAGTAATGAAACAAGTACATTCATTCATAAATTACATGTGATTTTGTTTAGTTGTCTAATGTTTTTTCTTCAGAATCATGAGAGAACCACAACTTCCATTGGAAAAAAACAAACAAAAAAAACAACTCAATTTATCCAGAATCATGCAGTTCTATTTTGCAAACAAACAGCTCTTAAAGAGTTCAGTTTTTATGTAGCCTGTTGATTTTTGTTCATGGTATTCAGTTCCAATAAATTGTTTGCAGAAAAGAGACACAGGATAAATGTTTGATATCATTATTTGATCACATTGGAATCGAAACTGGGAATCGAAAAGAATCATAATCGATAAGCAGAATCGGAATCGATAAAATTCAAACGATACCCAACCCTAGTCGGCACTGCTGGCAGTGGTAAATTACCGCTTACCTTACGGGTTCATTCCACTAAACATAACTGTTTTTTTGTTTTGGATATTTAAATAGCCAGATTGTGAACAGATTCAATCACCCAATCAATCTTGTTCCTAAATGACAAGGATGCAGCTATGTCTATTTAACCTTTGACAGTATACATTCTTACTTCACCCAAACGAAAGTCAGCCATGTTGGAGTTTTTTTTTTTGCCACACTGTTTTGAGGGTCTTACCGTGGCTAAAAACTCTAAAAACTAAAAATATAGATTTAAGCAAAAACTAAAAAAATACTTGGCATGTTTGAATTTTCATGATTTTCACTCACATCAGACTTATCTGCAATTCGTGTATATAGGGGGCTCTAAAGCGCCGCCAAGAAAATTAATGATATTTAACCATGGTAACATGCAATAACCACTGCAATAACAATACCCTACCATGCCCCTACAATCACGATTACCCTAATACACTGTACCTTAAAAACATATATTCCACACACTCTTATAACCCATTCTGCAGTTTGCCCTGGCTACACCTTGCATCAAATGCAAGGGCCCTACGTCCCCATGCATCAGGGATCCCTCGTTAATATTTTTTTTGTGTTTGTTTACTGCAGCTTGCCTCAGTTGGGGAGGCAAACATGGGAAAGAATGTTTTCATGCTCTTGAGTTGGGCTACTGCCTTCTTGGCTATGCTTTCCTTTTGCTTTTTTTCTTTTATTTTTTTTAATGGTATATATATATATATATATATATATATATATATATATATATATATATATATATATATATAGTATCTGACAGAAGTGAGTAAACCCCTCACGTTTTTGTAAATATTTTATTATATCTTTTCATGTGACAACACTGAAGAAATGACACTTTGCTACAATGTAAAGTAGTGAGTGTACAGCTTGTATAACAGTGTAAATTTGCTGTCCCCTCAAAATAACTCAACACAGCCATTAATGTCCAAACCGCTGGCCACAAAAGTGAGTACACCCCTAAGTGAAAACGTCCAAATTGGGCCCAATTAGCCATTTTCTCTCCCCGGTGTCATGTGACTCGTTAGTGTTACAAGGTTTCAGGTGTGAATGGGGAGCAGGTGTGTTAAATTTGGTGTTAACGCTCTCATACTGGTCACTGGAAGTTCAACATGGCACCTCATGGCAAAGAACTCTCTGAGTATCTGAAAAAAAGAATTGTTGCTCTACATAAAGATAGCGTAGGCTATAAGAAGATTGCCAAGACCCTGAAACTGAGCTGCAGCACAGTGGCCAAGACCATACAGCGGTTTAACAGGACAGGTTCCACTCAGAACAGGCCTCGCCATGGTCGACCAAAAGAAGTTGAGTGCACGTGCTCAGCGTCATATTCAGAGGTTGTGCTTGGGAAATAGACATACGAGTGCTGCCAGCATTGCTGCAGAGGTTGAAGGGGTGGGGGGGGGTCAGCCTGTCAGTGCTCAGACCATACGCCGCACACTTCATCAAATTGGTCTGCATGGCTGTCATCCCAGAAGGAAGCCTCTTCTAAAGATGATGCACAAGAAAGCCCACAAACAGTTTGCTGAAGACAAGCAGACTAAGGACATGGATTACTGGAACCATGTCCTGTGGTCTGATGAGACCAAGATAAACTTCTTTGGTTCAGATGGTGTCAAGCGTGTGTGGCGTCAACCAGGTGAGGAGTACAAAGACAAGTGTGTCTTGCCTACATTCAAGCATGGTGGTGGGAGTGTCATGGTCTGGGGCTGCACTGGGGAGCTACAGTTCATTGAGAGAACCATGAATGCCAACATGTACTGTGACATACTGAAGCAGAGCATGATCCCCTCCCTTCGGAGACTGGGCCTCAGGGCAGTATTCCAACATGATAACGACCACTGCCTTTCGAAAGAAGTTGAGGGTAAAGATGATGGACTGGCCAAGCATGTCTCCAGACCTAAACCCTATTGAGCATCTGTGGGGCATCCTCAAACGGAAGGTGGAGGAGCACAAGGTCTTTAACATCCACCAGCTCCGTGATGTCGTCATGGAGGAGTGGAAGAGGACTCCAGTGGCAACCTGTGAAGCTCTGGTGAACTCCATGCCCAAGAGGGTTAAGACAGTGCTGGAAAATAATGGTGGAATTTTGTTTTCACTTTCCAACATTATTGCTGACCCTCATGATTGTTATATCATTGTTTCTGGAAAACTCTTTTGTACCCATGTCTTGCTAATGAATGTTTATGGCCCCAATTGGGATGATGGAAACCAGGGGTCCGTTCTTCATACGTCGCTAACTCAGTTAGCTGGATTTGATTGTTGACGATTTCGCTTGATCTTGGATTGGTTGGATCTTCAAAGCTCATCCCGTAGTTGCAGTCATAGCAACATGTCCGTAAGCTTAAACCTGCTTGGAACTAGGCTTATTTCATATAAACAGGATTAGATCGCTTTTTTTTTTAAAGTGGAAATCTGTCCCAGCCACCGCTACTTTATTACAAGAGTATCCTACTGATTCAGGGACAGTAACTTAAAATAATACTAATTAAAAATTTTATTTGAAAATAATATAATAATGTTGTGTAGTCTATAATATATAGACAGCCAGTTTTACTCTTTGAAATATTTATTCATGATAAAATAATTACTTTATAATTGCATTGGAGTCTTACACACATGCTATACAGTTAATTTGAGTCGTGCATTAATTTGAGTGATGACAGCTATTATGGGAGTGGCTTGATGATATGATATGATATTTTAATGATATGATGTCATTACGTTGCTGTCTTGCTGCCAGCCAATCGCTGCATTGCTGATCATGGTTTCGAGTATCTATACATCTGCCCTTTTCAGGGAACACGCGAACCCGCAGTAATCTTAGACAACTTAATCCAGATATCCCCCTCTGGTTGTGTTCGGGTCAAATTGACCCAGAGAAAATTGACTTTTTCCCAAAAAAACATTATCGCATTGGACTCAAACTTACTGACTTTGTTCACACAGGGTATAAGTACTTCTCAGAATTTACTTTTTTTTAGAATTTTCGTAATTTTTGTGGGTTTTATTTCACCTAGTCACACTTGTGGTGTTCCCGGTCAAAAATGACCGGACTCCAAACAATTGCTTATAAATCTCTCATTGTGCTATATTATCACCAAATATTGGATTCATTCTTTCTGAAACTTGTTTTCTTTCATTTAGGACTGGTTTTGTGTTTCTATTTGCATCTGATTAATTGTAGGCCTCATTTATCTGAGAGTAGGTACCTCGTTTTTTGAGTGATTTTTTTTTTTTTATGAATAATTTTCACAATATTAAACAAATAATATGCACTGTTTATCACACTAGTGTGCTTTAATGTTTAATCAGGAAATTAGCTTTTAAATGCTTTTATTTTGTACAAAATTGCAAAAAGCCATTCAAAAATTCACCATGGCCGGCCATTCACTTTCAATGGCTGGCCATTATTGAGAAGTGTGACTTTGTGCAATTTTGATTCAGAGTCCAGTCTCTCTTTTGAGAGACAATAACTTTATACACGGTGCACTTTCAGATTTAAAACTTTGCAGGATGTTTTCATTTCACTTAGAGCTGTGTTACACACTGCATGAAAGGTAATTTTCAAAAATCCATAATAGGGGCACTTTAAAATGTATTTTAATTCAGTTAAGACTGCACTTAAGAGCATACTCGCCAAAATGTATTGTGTGCAATTATCCATTCAAGTGTGCTAAGTAAGTGAACTCAGTTCGGTAATGGTGTACTGTCTGAGACACGGCTCTCTGTGGGCGCTTTGTGCACGCACAGAAAACAGCGTGAGAGTTCTGAATTCTAAATTCATATACTTAACATTAAAAAGCAATAAAATCGTTCTAAAGTTTAAAGTGGGCTCCAACTCAGTTAATTTAAGTTATATTGTTGTTCTTTCTCAGGTAAACAACGTTACTTGACTATTTAGAATTTTATTGACTGTGTAAATGTTTATAATATTTATAATACGTTTTCAAGTCCATTCATTATTTTGTAGAGCGCCAGCCACCCAATAATCACAATAAGCTTTGTGAATTTTTTACTTTAAAAACAACAAAGTCTCAGGTTTTAAATTCTGTATTTGATCGTGATATTCAAACAATAAATGTGTTTTTACTCTCTTTTAATGTGTGACAGATCACTGTATCCGTCTCAGTTCAAGTGGAAGGTGAATCAATCATCTCCTCTTTACTTCTAGTTACAGCACAAAATAAACATGAATGAACATCAGAAGGCACGTTGAAAGAAAAATAATAATTTGTTGAATGAACAAACATGCAGTATGTCAGAAGAAAGAACAGTGTCTGCTTTTAAACAAATACAGCATTTTATTCTAGCTTCTTGCATTATTTTTATCAACACTTGAATGTGGGTTGACAAAAGCTGAGAAAAATCATGTTTTTGTCAAAGACTACATCCAGATCAGATTCAGAACTTCCATCAAAACATAGATAGAACAGACTGCTTCCATCGACACTCCCAAAAGATGCACAGTCCTATACTACTGCCTGGGTTGACATTTTATTTCATCACATTTCATTAACGTTAGGCAGTTCTGATTTATATGCTACTTAGTGCTTGATGATTGCGTTATTTTATGCATCTACTTAAATAGGTTAGTGCTCGTTTATGCTTATTCTTTGCCTGTGTTTTAATCCAGAGGTTCTGCACTTTTTCTGAAGATGCATAATAGCGCCCCCTACCGTATAACAGTGAAAACACGGAAAGCTAGAAAATTCTGTCAATGGTAGAAAGCGATGTTTCACAGATTGCATAAATACTCATCCTGGGGGATCCTAAGGCGTTCTCAGGGCAGCCGATAGATATAATCCCTCCAGCATATCCTGGGTTTGCCCCAGGGTCTTTCCCCAGGTTGGATATGCCCGGAACATCTCCACCGGAGGAAGGCACCACCTCAACTGGCTCCTTTCAAAGGAGAGGAGCAGGGGCTCTACTAAAATCTGATAGCCCACCCTGATTATGCAAATAAACTTTTTCTCGCTCAAAATTACACCTCTAGAGTCTAACTTCATTAGCTGCAGGAGTTAAAGCAAAAAAAAAATCAACAACCTTGGGCTGAAAATTTTTCCTCGGCCAAACCCCATTCCACCGCCATACCTGAGCAGTTATTTTCTTCTTGTAATTAGGAGCGCTTGTCCTCCTAATTTAAAAAAAGTAGGTGCACCTTCTAATGCAGTGGTTCTCAAACTTTTTACACCAAGTACCACCTCAGAAAATATTTGGCTTTCCAAGTACCACCATTATGACCAACATTAAAATACATAAAAAAAAAACCGAGTCAGTTTTATTCCTAATAAGAATATTTATTATTGTCAGCCAATTAAAACATTGTAAGTACACAGTTTGAACATTAACACTGCACCGTGCTCACTTCCAGGCAGTGTTGGGTGTAACGCGTTACTAAGTAACGTGTTACTGTAATTAAATTACTTATCCACTGAAAAAATAAAGTAAGGGATTACAGTTCATTTTTAGGTAATTTAATTACAGTTACTTATAAAGTATTTGCGTTACAAACAGTAAATAATTTCAACAGTTCTAAAATCAATATTGAATTTGAAATGTAAATGTACCGTCTAAAGATCAAATTGAATGCAGCGCTTTAACCCTCCGCGCGCCAGCTCGTTCACTTTCAGATTTTCCTGATTCACAGAGAAACCTTAAATACTCAGATACATATAAGACTAAAATCAATAGAATCTAAAAAGCTTTAATTTTACTTTTAAATGAACGAATTCAAATCAAAAACTAATATTTCTGATTATGTAATCCCTATGAAAGTATAGCTAGACCAGTCTTTCCCGTATCTGAAAGCTAGACGTTTCTACTTTTAAATGAACGAATTCAAATCGGAAACAAATATTATCTGATTATGTAATCCGTATAAAACTGAGGTAGGCTACAGTCTTTCCCGTATCCATACTACCTGTCAACCCTCCCGTTTTTCCCGGGATTCTCCCGTATTTTACCATTCTATCCCGCTGTCATCCCGTTTAAATATTTTCCCGTATTTTTAATCTTGCTATAAAAAAAAAAATCCCACTGGACGTATTTTATATGTTTGCTACATTCACCTCCGGTAAAACGCCCGTAATTTGTATGGCCCAAACCTCATTATATGAATAATCAAGTCAATATATTCCAAGGTTGTCCGGTTGCAGATCTTGTATGAAAAGCATCCTTCTCACACAATCTACACATACAAATTCCCTCAACTTGGCAACTTTACAACCCAGTGATGCTGTTGATATCTGCGCACTGTGCGCAGTAGTGATGCGCGGATGGCGGTTATATCCGCGGGCGCTGTGGATAATCCGCGGGTCGGGTAATAAAAAAATGCATTCTGATTATTTGCGGGCGGGTCGCAGGTGGATAAGATAAATCATTAATGATGCAAATATTAACTACATTTTCTAAAATACGAACGTGTTTTAAATATATATTTTTTCATCAGGCATACGATTTCGTTTGTGTGTTTGTGTGTGTGTGTGAGCGCTGCAAGTTTCAAAGTCAGGTGCAGCTCAGCTCTGCTTTGTTTACTGCGCCCCCTTACCCCATAGACAGCACCCAAATCATTTCTGTGATTTATTCTTTACATAAATCTGTACGGATTTTACTAGTTGGGCTTTTACTGAACATCTTGCCAAACTGAAATGTATTGTTTAACTTTTAAGCTTTTTTGTTCTGTTTGCAAACCAAAGGAGGTAAAAAAAAAAATTATTAAATTTTTGTTTAAGTATTACAGTTGCTTTAAAGCTAAAAGGCTAAACTATTATATGTTTGACTCAAATTGAAAGAATAAAGAGTTTAATTTCTATTAAGGTTTATAGGGATTTTAAGATGTAGCCTAATTAGCAATTTGAATAATTAAGTTACTTATTGAGTAACTAAGTTACTTTTCAGACAGGGTAATTAGTAAAGTAATTTAAATACAATATTGATGAAGTAATTAGTAACTGTAATTAATTACTTTTTGAAAGTAACTTACCCAACACTGCTTCCAGGTAAATAAAAAACTTTATTAAATTAAAATATATTGTACCTAAAAGTAATAAAAACTGTACTGTACTTAAAGATTAAATGAAAATGTATCATACTTAACATTTTAGTACAGTAATTTACAGTTTTTATTTAAGTAGCTACAATAAATTTTCATTTAATCTTTATTTAAGTACAGTACAGTTTTTATTTAACTTTTAAATAAAAAAGCACTTGAGTAAAAAAAATTAAAATAATTAACAGGCTGTATGTGTAGCTGCAAGTAACTACAATCATGCCACGTGTCCACCAAAGCCAGCTGTGAGCGCTTGAGAGGGCAGCGTATTTTTGTTTTTTTCATTTGAGACGCTGTGGTTGCTATGATATGGAATATTCGCTGAAGTAACATGGCAGACGTATCGCGAATGAAATGTTTCTCCAAGCATTACTCCAGCAATTCCATCTGGTAAAGACATAAATACTCGGAGACAAGCAATATTAACTTCTCCATTGTTGTTCAGTTGTAGTCATGCAGGGTGTGACGGTATTAGTCCCACCCCTCCTCCACTGTGATTGGTTAGCTGGCTAAAAAGTGACAGTGATGAGTGCTAAGGTTTACCCAAAGATGAACATTCATCAACTCTCGGTGCCGAGAAACAAACACCCGAGTGCTCAGCATGAAAAAGACTCTCCCATTTAAAACAATTGAAAAAATCGCTTTGGTGGACATGCGGCCTAATTTATATATAATTCAGAGATTCCTCTGCGTACCACTAGAGGAAGCTCACGTACCACTAGTGGTACGCGTACCACACTTTGAGAACCACTGTTCTAATGAATAATAAAAAATTATGATAAAAAATTTGCCTTCCTAATACGAGGTGACATTTGACCGGGGCATTTTCTTTTTACCTCTGTAAATGCATTTTTCCTAATTTTATTTATTATGTACCAGCAGCCATATCACCCTGTAGCCCAAGACCGGTTGCCCACTGAAGCTAAGCAGGGTTGAGCCTGGTCAGTACCTGGATGGGAGACTAGGTTGCTGCTGGAAGAGGTGCTAGTGAGGCCAGCAGGGGGTGCTCACCCTGTGGTCTGTGTGGGTCCTAACACCCCAGTATAGTGACGGGACACTATACTGTAAAAAGCACCGTCCTTCGGATGAGACGTTAAACTGAGGTCCTGACTCTCTGTGGTCATTAAAAAAAAATCGAAGTATGTCCTTCGAAAAAGAGTAGGGGTGTTACCCCGGCATCCTGGCCAAATTTGCCCATTGGCCTCTGACCATCATGGCCTCCTAATCATCCCCATACAATGATTGGCTTCATCACTCTGTCTCCTCTCCACCAATAAGCTGGTGTGTGGTGGGCGTTCTATGGCTGCCGTCGCATCATCCAGGTGGATGCTGCACACTGGTGGTGGTTGAGGAGATCCCCCTCACTATGTAAAGCGCTTTGAGTACCCAGAAAGCGCTATATAAATGTAACTAATTATTATTATTAAAATGTATGCAGTGTTTCCTCTAGGATTTATTCCAGCTGTGGTAGCAGGACTATTTCCCATGGACCACGCCCCCTCCCCACCCAAGAATCACGTGCACTCAAAATTGAATTTATTTGAACTAAAAAAGACAAGTAAATAGTAAATAATAAAATAAATTAATGACAATCAATAGCACAAACAAAAACAATAAAAAGATATAAATTAAATCAACAGTACTTTCATTTTTTCAGTTAGGTCTAACTATAATCTATTGAACTGTAAAATAACACTGGATTTTACAGTAAAATAACACTGGATTGAAAAAAAAAAAGTCTTCACTGTATAATGAAAGACAGCAGCAGGTTTATTTATTGCACGGATCTAATATACAGGTGCATCTCAATAAATTAGAATGTTGTGGAAAAGTTCATTTATTTTAGTAATTCAACTCAAATTGTGAAACTCGTGTATTAAATAAATTCAGTGCACACAGACTGAAGTAGTTTAAGTCTTTGGTTCTTTTAATTGTGATGATTTAGGCTCACATTTAACAAAAACCCACCAAATTCAAAATCTCAACAAATTAGAATATGGTGACATGCCAATAAGCTAATCAACTCAAAACACCTGCAAAGGTTTCCTGAGCCTTCAAAATGGTCTCTCATTTTGGTTCACTAGGCTACAACTGATCTGACAGTTGTCCAGAAGACAATCATTGACACCCTTCACAAGAGGGTAAGCCACAAACATTCATTGCCAAAGAAGCTGGCTGTTCACAGAGTGCTGTATCCAAGCATGTTAACAGAGAGTTGAGTGGAAGGAAAAAGTGCGGAAGAAAAAGATGCACAACCAACCGAGAGAACCGCAGCCTTATGAGGATTGTCAAGCAAAATTGATTCAAGAATTTGGGTGAACTTCACAAAGAATGGACTGAGGCTGGGATCAAGGCATCAAGAGCCACCACACACAGACGTGTCAAGGAATTTGGCTACAGTTGTCGTATTCCTCTTGTTAAGCCACTCCTGAACCACAGACAACATCAGAGGCGTCTTACCTCGGCTAAGGAGAAGAAGAACTGGACTGTTGCCCAGTGGTCCAAAGTCCTCTTTTCAGATGAGAGCAAGTTTTGTATTTCATTTGGAAACTAAGGTCCTAGAGTCTGGAGGAAGGGTGGAGAAGCTCATAGCCCAAGTTGAGTTGCATGAAGTCCAGTGTTAAGTTTCCACAGTCTGTGATGATTTGGGGTGCAATGTCATCTGCTGGTGTTGGTCCATTGTGTTTTTTGAAAACCAACGTCACTGCACCCGTTTACCAAGAAATTTTGGAGCACTTCATGCTTCCTTCTGCTGACCAGCGTTTTAAAGATGCTGATTTCATTTTCCAGCAGGATTTGGCACCTGCCCACACTGCCAAAAGCACCAAAAGTTGGTTAAATGACCATGGTGTTGGTGTGCTTGACTGGTCAGCAAACTCACCAGACCTGAACCCCATAGAGAATCTATGGGGTATTGTCAAGAGGAAAATAAGAAACAAGAGACCAAAAAATGCAGATGAGCTGAAGGCCACTGTCAAAGAAACCTGGGCTTCCATACCACCTCAGCAGTGCCACAAACTGATCACCTCCATGCCACGCCGAATTGAGGCAGTAATTAAAGCAAAAGGAGCCCCTACCAAGTATTGAGTACATATACAGTAAATGAACATACTTTCTAGAAGGCCAACAATTCACTAAAAATGTTTTTTTTTATTGGTCTTATGAAGTATTCTAATTTGTTGAGTTAGTGAATTGGTGGGTTTTTGTTAAATGTGAGCCTAAATCATCACAATTAAAAGAACCAAAGACCTAAACTACTTCAGTCTGTGTGCATTGAATTTATTTAATACACGAGTTTCACAATTTTAGTTGAATTACTGAATTAAATGAACTTTTCCACGCCACTCTAATTTATTGAAATGCACCTGTACTGTTACACAGGGCTCTATGCTTACTTTTCATTTTAGGAGTGCTTGTCCTCCTAATTAAATACATTTAGGAGCACCTTCTGATCAATAATCAAAAATTCTGATCAAAAATTTGCCTTCCTAATATGAGGTGACATTTGACTCCTTAAAGTGAATTACAGGGGTATTTTCTTTTTACCTTTGTAATGGCATAATTTTCATCTATGTCAAATTCAAAAAAGTATGTTTATAAGCTTTTTAAAATTTCTATTTAAAACAATATAATAAGGAGTAGAATAAGACAAATAAGTTACCAATCATATGAAATTACAACCCCAAATCAGAAAAAGTTGGGACAGTATGGAAAACGCAAATAAAAAAAGAAAGTAGTGATTTCTAAATTTACTTTGACTTGTATTTCATTGCAGACAATATGAACACAAAATATTTCATGTTTTGTCTGGTCAACTTCATGTCATTTGTAAATATACATCCTTTTTTGTCATTCAGACCTGCAACACATTCCAAAAAAAGTTGGGACAGGAGCAATTTAGGGCTAGTAATGAGGTAAATTGGTTAAATAATGATGTGATTTGAAACAGTTGATGTCAACAGGTGATTGTAATTATGATTTGGTACAAAAGCAGCATCCAAGAAAGGTCTAGTCCTTTAGGAGCAAAGATGGGCCGAGGATCGCCAGTTTGCCAACAAATACGTGAGAAAATTATTGAAATGTTTAAAAACAATGTTCCTCAAAGAAAGATAGGAAGAGATTTGGATATTTCACCTTCAACAGTGCATAACATAATTAAAAGATTCAAGGAATCTGGAGGAATTTCAGTGCGTAAAGGACAAGGGCGCAAGCCTAAGCTGAACAACCGTGATCTCCGATCCCTCAGGCGGCACTGCATCAAGAATCGTCATTCATCTATAAGCGATATCACCACATGGGCTCAGGACTACTTTGGCAAACCTTTGTCAAGTACCACAATACGTAGTTACATCCACAAATGCCAGCTAAAACTGTACTGTGCCAAAAGGAAGCCCTATGTTAACAGTGTCCAGAAGCGCCGTCGACTTCTCTGGGCTCGGAGGCATCTGGGATGGACCATCACACAGTGGAAACGTGTACTGTGGTCAGATGAATCAGTATTTCAGGTATTTTTTGGGAGGAATGGACGCCGTGTGCTCCGGACCAAAGAAGAAAAGGATCATCCAGACTGTTACCAGTAACAAGTCCAAAAGCCAGGGTCTGTCATGGTATGGGGTTGTGTCAGTGCCCTTGGCAAAGGTAACTTGCACTTCTGTGATGGCACCATTAATGCTGAAAAGTACATAGAGATTTTGGAGCACAATATGCTGCCTTCAAGAAGACATCTTTTCCAGGGACATCCATGCATATTTCAACAAGACAATGCAAAACCACATTCTGCACACATTACAAAGTCCTGGCTGCGGAGGAAGAGGGTACGGGTACTTGACTGGCCTGCCTGCAGTCCCGACCTGTCTCCAATAGAGAATGTGTGGCGCATTTTGAAGCGCAAAATGCGACAACGATGACACCCGTACTTTTGCCCACCTTAAGACTTGTTTGCAGGAAGAATGGGACAAAATTACACCTGAAACACTTCATCACTTGGTGTCTTCAGTCCCTAAACGTCTTTTAAGTGTTGTGAAAAGGAATGGCAACATTACAAAGTGGTAAATGCTTTACTGTCCCAACTTTTTTTGGAATGTGTTGCAGGTCTGAATGACAGGAAAGGATGTATATTTACAAATGACATGAAGTTGACTAGACAAAACATGAAATATTTTGTGTTCATATTGTCTGCAATGAAATACAAGTCAAGGTAAATTTAGAAATCACTACTTTCTTTTTTTATTTGCGTTTTGGGGTTGTAGTATTAATAAAAAAATTATTTGTACTACAGAGGTGGCACAGAAGAACACAAAAGTGGCTTGTAGGTACATTTTCAGATGTTTAAATGAGGTTCAGAGGTGGCATGAGTGCAATTAAATTCATAAATTCATGTGGAGATTAATGTTTTAAATATAATATTTTGAATGCAGAAATATTAAATTATTTAAATAACTGAAATTATACGCTAAAAATAAAACTAAATCCGCCAGCAGGTGGCGGCAAGTCACTGATTTTTATCACTGAATCATTCATTCAATTGATTTATTCTAACGGCTGATTCATTCAGGAATGAAACAAGTGACTGTCTTTATGAATGGGTAATCATGACTCACTGACTCACTAGATTAATTCAAAAATGCACTTTCATTCATGAATTAAACACTGCTGCGTTTGATTTTAGAGATGCGCAGCAGCTGAGCTGTTACTTTATTTGGAACTATTTTCGTTGATATAGAGCAAAATCAGGCAGTACTTGTTTATTGAACTGTTATATTAAATCAATATCACATTTGCAAACTCCCTTAATTATTAAAAGCTGTCACTCTCCTTATCGCGATCTGTGGGCGTACAGAAAATGAGAGCGTGCAAGTGAGTTCTCAAGAATCAAAAGCACATGCAAATGATACGTTCCGTCATCTATCATCGCGTTATAAGCACGGAACCTGCGGGAACCTTTGCCATTCTTTATGCCAAGTCATATAAAGAACTGTCTTCAGCAAAAAAGAACAAGGAGACATGGAAGAGACTCACCATCTACTTCCTCTTTGTTTGCAGATAGCTCTGGAAATTTTCTTGTAATGCAAGTCACACCTGGAAACATGTTAACAAAGTTTTTTTTCTTTTGTATAAAAAATGACATCAAACTTGAAAAGCTTCACATGCATAAGGGACACTTACTTAGAAGGTCCATGACTTCCCGTGTGACCAGCCGCAACAGCTGCTCTTCCACCACTTCCTGAGTGACATGGTTCTCTTCGTAGGCCTCATCCTCCTCCTGAGCACTAAAATATGAATAACAATAAAATTAAATAAAATTAAATATACCTGCAAGCAGCAATTAAGGGGCCAAGCACAACAGAGGCAAAACAAGGAGGTAAGCGAACATGTCAGGGAGCATCCGACCAATTAAAACATAAATACTATCACATGTAATGTGCAATTGCTTATCACTTTTGACCAATTGGTGGCACTACCACCAAAATGATGTGGTGTGGTCAGTGTTGGGTGAGAGTGACAAGATCCAGCTGGGCATCATGCCATCAACTTAATGATAACTTGTAAAGTGGTGGCCAAAATTATTAGAACACTATTATTTTCACCAGCTAAACAATGGTTTTAAGTCCATTAGTTCTATATTTTGCTATAGTGTGTCAGTAGGAAATAAATATTTTCAAACAATACCAATATTTTCAAATTTCAAGACATTTATATTTTTTTAATCACTGTTTATCAAATAACTATGGAAGCCTGTTCCCGCCACCTTAAGAAAAAATATAATTCTGTAAGTCATAATAATGAGATACTTTCTCATAATAATGACTTAGTATCTCGTTATATTGAGAAACTTTCTCGTAATTTTGAGAACATTTCTCATAATAATGACTTAGTTTCTCGTAATAGTGACTTAGTTTCTCATAATAATGACTTAGTTTCTCAATAATGAGAAAATTTCTCGTAATAACGACTTAATTTCTCGTAATAATGAGAAACTTTCTCATAATAATGACTTACTTTCTCGTAATAATGACTTAGTTTCTCATAATAATGACTTAGTTTCTCGTAATAATGAGAAAATTTCTCGTGATAATGAGAAACTTTCTCATAATAATGACTTACTTTCTCGTAATAATGACTTAATTTCTCGTAATAATGAGAAACTTTCTCGTTATAATGACTTTTCTCGTAATAATGACTTCTAAAAAAAATAAAAATAATTACTTACTCTACGCATGCGCAATGCAAGAGTGACGGCACGCTAGCGACATCTGCTGGTCAAAGCCATGCAGGAACACCGCAAACATTGCTTGTTATGTAGTCTAAAACTGTATAATCTATCTTTAAATGACGATTTCAGATAAATTATCTGCATGTAGTCTTTTGATAATTTGTAGCACGTACCAGCAAGCTACTCTGCCAGATAGTTATGGCTTCAAACATTCCAGACTAATATTTCAGTTAAGAAATACAGGCATTTTATGAAGAAATGAAAGCCATTACGCATATAAACTTAATTTATAGATGTCTATTTCATTGATCTATTAGTTTTATTAGCTGTCCCTTTCATGCATCACATGCTTCGTACAGTAAGCCATCTCATTTCAAAAGCACAAAGCATCGTTGTTCGTTACCACGGCAACCGCTTGGTCTTCAGCATCCCACACCGCTTCTTGCAGGACAAACGCTTAACGTGAAAAATGCTTAACGTGGCTTGAAGTACAAAGACAGATTGAACCAAATTCAGTACACAACTTAATGACATGCATACTGTATATACAGGCATTCAGGTGGACCCAAAATATGAATGCAACGCAAAACAGCAACACTTATGCAGCATTTTCTATAACGGTTTTCTAAAGGAAAACGCTTAACATGCAAGTTTGGGTGTTGTGTTCAAATTCTGGGTTCTTATGCTTGCCTGTATGAATGATCAATAGTACTGTATCCTGAATTAGTCATTGTACTTTAAGCCACATTAAGCATTTTTCACGTTCACATGTCCTGCAAGAAGCGGTGTGGGATGCTGAAGACCAGTGATGGGAATAACGGCGTTATAAATAAACGGCGTTACTAACGGCGTTATTGTTTTCAGTAACGAGTAATCAAACTAATTACTGTTTCCCCCGTTACAATGCCGTTACTGTCAATAAAATGCGGCGTTACTATAATTTATTATAATAGTATTATCATTTTATTTTTCAGTTCATCTGAATGGATGCGCAGTGTAGCTGTATTTGACGTACCGTAAACTCTAGTGTGAAGCGCATGGCTCGCTGTAGCTTTGTCTCTCTCTCACACACACACACACACACGCGCGCGCGCGCAAAGAAAGATACAGAGCGAGAGTCTTTCATAACATGCAGAATTGACGCGCTACATGTAAACGATATTCTTTGTTGTATTTTCCTGTCAAAATAACGGAGTTCCTTTGGAATTCTTCAGCTTTTAAGAACTGCCGGGTTCTCCGATAGTGGGCGGAGCTAATGCGCAAACGACAATCTCATTGGCCGGCGCTCACCTATTATCATCCCTGTTTTGATTTCAGCGAATCAATTTGAGCGAACCAATACAACGTGATTAATATTCATGAACCCAGCAGCTCTTTTATCCTTAGTGCGTTTTATATTGTTATTAGTGGTATAATTCGTAGTAGTTTTGTTATCTTATTTTTTTCCCCCTTTTTTTATAGAAACACTAAATGACAAACAATATCTTAAGCACCACCACCAGTCCTAAGTTCAGTCAACATGACAAATATGAATTCATACTTGGTTATTCTAATTACTAAAGTTCTATCATATAATGCTAAATTATCATAATATCATTTTATAATGCATGACTAACTGATGCTAAGTGTCAGTAGATAAATAGTGTTGATTAATGTACAATGTTTTATAATAATAATTTATTCTATTTAGTGTCCATTTCATTAATTTAACATTTAATATTGGGGCATCCAAGTTATTTGACATTTGAATTTTTTTTTTTAAAGTAACGCAATAGTTACTTTCCCTGGTAATTAGTTACTTTTATAATGATGTAACTCAGTTACTAACTCAGTTACTATTTGTGAGAAGTAACTAGTAACTATAATTAATTACTTTTTTAAAGTAACGTGCCCAACACTACTGAAGACCAAGCGGTTGCCGTGGTAACGAACAACTACGCTTTGTGCTAGCGAGATGAGATTGGGCTACTGTATAAACATTGTGGGCTTATGCATGTGATGCATGAAAGTGACAGCTAATAAAAACTAACAAATCATCGAAATTAACATCTATTCATTAAGTTTATGTGTGTTTATATAAGTTTATATTTCATTTCTTCATAAAATGCGTGTGATTTTTGTTGGAATATATTCCTCTATATCTAAAGCCATGAACTTCATTGTCTGGCAGAGTAACTTGCTGGTACGTGCTACAAAATATCAAAAGACTACATGCAGATAATTTATCTGAAATCGTCATTTAAAGATAGATTATACAGTTTTAGATTACAGAACAAGCAATATTTGCGGTGTTCCTGCATGGCTTTGACCAGCAGATGTCGCTAGCGTGCCGTCACTCTTGCATTGCGCATGCCTAAATTTTTTTTTTTTTTTTTTTTTTAGGAGTAAGTCATTATTACGAGAAAGTTTCTCATTATTATGAGAAAATAAGTCATTATTATGAGAAAAGTCATTATTATGAGAAAATAAGTCTATTATGAGAAAATAAGTCTATTATGAGAAACTAAGTCATTATTATGAGAAAGTTTCTCATTATTACGAGAAAATAAGTCATTATGAGAAAGTCATTATTATGAGAAAATAAGTCATTATTATGAGAAAATAAGTCATTATGAGAAAGTCATTATTATGAGAAAATAAGTCATTATTATGAGAAAGTCATTATTATGAGAAAGTTTCTCATTATTACGAGAAAATAAGTCATTATTATGAGAAAATAAGTCATTATTATGAGAAAATAAGTCATTATTATGAGAAAATAAGTCATTATAAGAAAATAAGTCATTATTATGAGAAAATAAGTCATTATTATGAGAAACTAAGTCATTATTATAAGAAAATAAGTCATTATTATGAGAAACTAAGTCATTATTATGAGAAACTAAGTCATTATTATAAGAAAATAAGTCATTATTATGAGAAAATAAGTCATTATTACGAGAAACTAAGTCATTATTATAAGAAAATAAGTCATTATTATGAGAAAATAAGTCATTATTACGAGAAACTAAGTCATTATTATAAGAAAAGTCGATTACCGGTTTGACGATAAATCATGGTAAAATTCCCCACGGTTAGTATTACAGTTTCATATTTTAATTATCATTAAAACCGTATTCGATTACCGCGATTTGAACATCTCACGATAAATAAATACTGTCCAGCATAAAGCACAGTTTTAAGTAACAGTCTCACGTGCGCACAGCATGCAGAGTAGTTTAGTTTTGAGTGAAAATAGGGCAGAAAAGCTGGGAGGTTTTAAAAGAGTGCTAAGGGAATTATACAAATGAATATATGAATGAATTAATTATATGAATGTACCTCTGAAGGTTCATCTTCACTCTATGTAATACCTAAAGGAAGTGTTCTTAATCGCAATACTGATTTGTCCACGGAGTTTACGGGAAACAGCTGTAATTCAGCTTTTCCTTAAGCGCCACCTAGTGTCAGAGAGTGGATTTACAGAGACTTACATTTACATTCAGCCTCTGTTTCTGTCTGGCCAAAAACGGACCGAATTTGCATGCCCTGCTGTAAATTTTGACCGAATGATGAAAAACAAGCTTATGTGGATTCTACACATTTAAACAATTCGGATAAGTTATCTAGAATTATTTATGGAGCAGATAAAATACATATAATCATTTATTAATCAATTATCATTTTGACTTAACCCTTTTCTTTATTTACAGGCTGAAATGTGAGGTTAACCTTTTTGAAACTTTTTCAAAGCTTTATTTGAACATTTACATTAGAAATTTGAACATGCTATTAAACTGTTGTTAGTCAAATTGTCATTTAAAATCCGAACATCATCGGTAATGTTATTGTTTTAGTGATTGTGCAAACAAAAAGTCATTTTATTTGTTTGTTGATTTTTAAATATAAAACTTGGTTAAGTGATTTATGTGTCGGTACTTTGAACATCTCCACCATGTTTTAACAATACCGTGATAATACTGATAACCGTGATAATTTTGGTCGCTATAATCGTGATAAGAAATTTTCATACCGTTACATCCCTATGGCCGATATATCAATTTCACTCCCTAATATCGGTACCGACCCCCAAAAACCCATATTGGTCGGGCTCTACTCAAAAGTAGAGGCAGATGAACATGAGCTTGAAGGGACCTACACATCAATACAGAGCAATAGTCGAAAAGTATAAAGTAGTTTTCATATTATAATATCTGTCACCGTCAGCGAATCCCTAATACAGTGGGGGAAAAAAATATTTGATCCCCTGCTGATTTTGTACGTTTGCCCACTGACAAAGAAATGATCAGTCTATAATTTTAATGGTAGGTTTATTTGAACAGTGAGAGACAGAATAACAAAACAAAACAAAAAAAATCCAGAAAAAAGCATTTCAAAAAAGTTCTAACTTGATTTGCATTTTAATGAGTCACATAAGTATTTGATCCCCTATCAATCAGCAAGATTTCTGCCTCCCAGGCGTCTTTTATACAGGTAATGATCTGAGATTAGGACCACTCTCTTAAAGGGAGTGCTCCTAATCTCAGTTTGTTACCTGTATAAAAGACAACCTGTCCACAAAAGCAATCAATCAATCAGATTCCAAATTCTCCACCGTGGCCAAGACCAAAGCTGTCCAAGGATGTCAGGGACAAGATTGTAGACCTACACAAGGCTGGAATGGGCTACAAGACCATCGCCAAGCAGCTTGGTTAGAAGGTGACAACAGTTGGTGCGATTATTCGCAAATGGAAGAAACAAAATAACTGTCAATCTCCCTCGGACTGGGGCTCCATGCAAGATCTCACCTCGTGGAGTTTCAATGATCATGAGAACAGTGAGGAATCAGCCCATAACAGTGAGGAATCAGCCCGGTTTGGTCCTGAGTCAGTGATGGTCTGGGGAGACATATCCATGGAGGGACGCACAGACCTCAACTGGCTAGACCATGGCACCCTGACTGCCATTAGGCATCAGGATGAAATCCTTGGACCCATTGTCAGACCCTACGCTGGTGCAGTGGGTCCTGGGTTCCTCCTGGTGCACAACAATGCCCGGCCTCATGTGGCGAGAGTATGCAGGCAGTTCCTGGAGGATGAAGGAATTGATACCATTGAATGTCCCCCACGCTCGCCTGACCTAAATCCAATAAAACACCTCTGGGACATTATGTTTTGGTCCATCCAACACCGCCAGGTTGTAGAGGTCTGCGCAGGACTGTTTTTTTAGTCCCGCTCCCACGAGGTTATATTCCGCTCCCGTGATACATTCACTCTTTGTTTACCCGCTGTCCGCTTAGAATAATTTTCTTCCCGACCCGACCGTTCCCGCTAAATTTAGAACTCGTTTCCAGAATCTCACATTTAAATTTCCGCTACTAAAAGAAAGCGAGATAGGCTAACTAATAAAAGTGTAGTCTGCACAAAATTGTATTTGTTATTTTATTCGTCTTGTCAAGAGTCTTGAATTTATTGACAGCAAAATGTTAAACGAATTTTCTTAAGACACAAAATTCTTTTAACATTTTGCTGCCACAGTAGGAAAAAAAGTGTCAGAGAAAATAAAAATGTTGTACCAAATTGTATTTCTTATTTTTATTTGTCTTGTCAGGATACAATTAATTTAACATTTACAACACAATAGTCAATAGTAGAAAAAGTGTTGCAGAGAAAAAAAAAGTAGGTTGTACAAAAACAGCCTATTATTTATTTTATTTTATTAGTCAAAATAATACATTAATTTAACATTTTGCTGTTAACAGTAGGAAAAGTGTCACAGAGAAAAATAAATAAATAAATAGCCCACGACATCTGTCATTTAAAATTATAGGCTATGCAAAATATAAACAAAACAGAGTTGAACGTTCTTAAAGGATAGCGCATCCACACTTTGCTCCATCCTTATTCTGCTCTGTCACTCAGTGACACCCTGCCTGTTCTGTCTGAGAGCTGTATATTCACCACCGGTAAAGCCTGCTCTGAGGACTGTTATGCACATGCTGCACGCACAGACCCCACAAATAAAATGCGTGATGCAGAAAGCACTGGTTCATGCGTGCATAACAGTCCTGAGTGCAGGCTGTATCGGTGGTCAATGAGAATAAAGCGCAGATATGCTGTTCTTAAAGGACGTCGGGAACAGGATATTGTTAGACCGCCCGCTCCCGTTCAAATTACACCAGAGTTACTGACCGCTACCGCGTTTTATTCGGGAATTTAATCCCGCGTCACAAGAAATCTGGTCGGGAGCTGCAGGGCTCCATGACTGTGCTTCTTCTCTTCAGTTCACCTCACTCATTTTCTACAGGGTTCAGGTCAGAGGACTGGAATGGTCATAGCAGAAGCTTGGTTTTGTGCTCAGTGACCCATTTTTGTGTTGTTTTTAAGGTTTGTGTTTGGATTATTGTCCGGTTGGAAGATCCAAACAAGGCCCATTATAAGATTTCTAACAGAATCAGTCACTTGTTGATTTTTTATCTGTTGGTATTTGATAGAATCCATGATGCCATGTGTCTAAACAAGATGTTCAGGACCTCCAGCAGAAATATAGGCCCACAACATCAAAAATACAGCAGTATATTTCATTGTACACATGGGGTCCTTTTTATCCCTGTGTTCACCAAACCCATCTTGAGTGTTTGCTGCTAAAAAGCTCATTTTTTAGTTTCATCTGAACATAGAAGCCAGTCCCATTTAAAGTTCCAGTCGTGTCTGACAACTGAATATGCTGGAGTTTGTTTTTGGATGAATGAGGAGAATTTTTCTTGAAACCCTCCCAAACAACAAGTGGTGATGTAGGTGCTGTTTGATTTTTTTTTTTTTTTTAAGGTTTTCTGACCCCGAGACTCAACTAATCTCTGCAATTCTCCAGCTGTGGTCCTTGAAGAGTCTTTAGTCATTCAAACTCTCCTCCTCACCGTGCATTAGGACAATATAGACATGTCCTCCTCCAGGCAGATTCATAACATTTTCTGTTGATTGGAAATTCTTAATTATTGCCCTGATGGTGGAAATGGGAATTTTCACTGCTCTAGCTCTTTTTTTAAAGCCACTACACTAATTTGTGAAGCTCAATTATCTTTTGCTGCACATCAGAAATATATTATTTGGTTTTTCTCATTGTGATGGATGATTAAGGGAATTTGGGCTTTGTTTTCCCTCCTATTTATATTTCTGTGAAACAGGAAGCCATGGCTGGATAATTTCATGTTCATAATCACCCTGGAGTGCTCAAAATTGTAAATATGAATGGAAATATACTTCAGAGATATTTTACTCATAAGAATTTCCAGGGGTGCCAGTAATTGTGTCCAACATGTATTTGAGAAAAAAAAAAACATTTATTTCATAATGATATTTCCCCCCCACAGCCTTCTTTGATTATATTTACCAAGGCTACCAACAATTCTGACCATGTGTATGTATGTGTGTGTGTGTGTGTGTGTGTATGTGTGTATGTGTGTATGTATGTATGTATGTATGTATGTATATACAGGTGCTGGTCATATAATTAGAATATCATCAAAAAGTTAATTTATTTCACTAATTCCATTCAAAAAGTGAAACTTGTATAATGTATACATTCATTCCACACAGACTGATATATTTCAAGTGTTTATTTCTTTTAATTTTGATGATTATAACTGACAACTAATGAAAACCCCAAATTCAGTATCTCAGAAAATTAGAATATTACTTAAGACCAATACAAAGAAAGGATTTTTAGAAATCTTGGCCAACTGAAAAGTATGAACATGAAAAGTATGAGCATGTACAGCACTCAATACTTAGTTGGGGCTCCTTTTGCCTGAATTACAGCAGCAATGCGGCGTGGCATGGAGTCGATCAGTCTGTGGCACTGCTCAGGTGTTATGAGAGCCCAGGTTGCTCTGATAGTGGCCTTCAGCTCTTCTGCATTGTTGGGTCTGGCATATCGCATCTTCCTCTTCACAATACCCCATAGATTTTCTATGGGGTTAAGGTCAGGCGAGTTTGCTGGCCAATTAAGAACAGGGATACCATGGTCCTTAAACCAGGTACTGGTAGCTTTGGCACTGTGTGCAGGTGCCAAGTCCTGTTGGAAAATGAAATCTGCATCTCCATAAAGTTGGTCAGCAGCAGGAAGCATGAAGTGCTCTAAAACTTCCTGGTATACGGCTGTGTTGACCTTGGACCTCAGAAAACACAGTGGACCAACACCAGCAGATGACATGGCACCCCAAACCATCACAGACTGTGGAAACTTTACACTGGACCTCAAGCAACGTGGATTCTGTGCCTCTCCTCTCTTCCTCCAGACTCTGGGACCCTGATTTCCAAAGGAAATGCAAAATTTACTTTCATCAGAGAACATAACTTTGGACCACTCAGCAGCAGTCCAGTCCTTTTTGTCTTTAGCCCAGGCGAGACGCTTCTGACGCTGTCTGTTGTTCAAGAGTGGCTTGACACAAGGAATGCGACAGCTGAAACCCATGTCTTGCATACGTCTGTGCGTAGTGGTTCTTGGTCCAGCTGCAGTCCACTCTTTGTGAATCTCCCCCACATTTTTGAATGGGTTTTGTTTCACAATCCTCTCCAGGGTGCGGTTATCCCTATTGCTTGTACACTTTTTTCTACCACATCTTTTCCTTCCCTTCGCCTCTCTATTAATGTGCTTGGACACAGAACTCTGTGAACAGCCAGCCTCTTTTGCAATGACCTTTTGTGTCTTGCCCTCCTTGTGCAAGGTGTCAATGGTCGACTTTTGGACAACTGTCAAGTCAGCAGTCTTCCCCATGATTGTGTAGCCTACAGAACTAGACTGAGAGACCATTTAAAGGCCTTTGCAGGTGTTTTGAGTTAATTAGCTGATTAGAGTGTGGCACCAGGTGTCTTCAATATTGAACCTTTTCACAATATTCTAATTTTCTGAGATACTGAATTTGGGGTTTTCATTAGTTGTCACTTATAATCATCAAAATTAAAAGAAATAAACACTTGAAATATATCAGTCTGTGTGGAATGAATGTATACATTATACAAGTTTCACTTTTTGAATGGAATTAGTGAAATAAATCAACTTTTTGATGATATTCTAATTATATGACCAGCACCTGTATATACTGTATATATTAGGGCTGCACGATATTTTGCATGCGATAGTCATGCGCATCTCGTCAATAAAGACGGTTCTGTGATCAGCCGTAAATCTCCATCACCTGTTTTCAAATGGAGCGGCATTTAATACACAGAGCCGTAGTTCACTGACAAGCTACGCAATATCACGTTCAATATCGCATGTGATTCATCTGCGATTCTGAGCGCGAATTGCGTAGCTTGTCGGTGAACTACGGCTCTGTGTATTAAAGGAACACTCCACTTTTTTTGGAAATAGGCTCATTTTCCAAGTCCCCAAGAGTTAAAAAGTTGAGTTTTACCGTTTTTGAATCCATTCAGCCGATCTCCGGGTCTGGCGGTAGCACTTTTAGCTTAGCTTAGCATAGATCATTGAATCGGATTAGACCATTAGCATCGCGCTCAAAAATGACCAAAGAGTTTCGATATTTTTCCTATTTAAGGCTCGACTCTTCTGTAGTTACATCGTGTACTAAGACCGACGGAAAATGAAAAGTTGCGATTTTCTAGGCTGATATGGCTAGGAACTATACTCTCATAATCGTAATAATCAAGGAACTTTGCTGCCATACCATCTGTGCAGCAGGTGCAGTGATATGACGCAGCGCCTGAAAGTAGTCCCCAGCTCAGTAGCCTATGATATAGCTGGGGACTACTTTCAGGCGCTGCGTCATATCATTGCGCCTGCTGCACCCATGGTACGGCAGCAAAGTTCCTTGATTATTTGGAAATTTCCAAAAATAGTGGAGTGTTCCTTTAAATGCCGCTCCATTTGAAAACAGGTGATGGAGATTTACGGCTAATCACAGAACCGTCTTTATTGACGAGATGCGCATGACTATCGCATGCAAAATATCTTGCAGCCCTAATATATATATATATATATATATATATATATATATATATATATATATATATATATATATATATATATATATATATATATATATAAGCCCGATACCATAGAGCCCCCCCACATAACAAATCCCAATTTAACCCCTGGGTGTCGTCAATATTGCTTATCAATTTTAGCCCGATTGAGACCCAGAGAATATTAGTGAAGAGGATTGCACAGAACCTGTGCAAGCACGGCTCTTACAGGACGTTTAAGAATGTTATGTTTCTTTGTTTGTTGTTGTCTCATACTTTTAGATAAGCTGTATTTGTAAATGCTACTGCTTATGTTAGCTTCTAATATCAGCTTCTATAATCAGAATTAAGAACAGATGCTTTACAACTTTGATTTTGAAACTTGTGAATCCATTAGTATCGTTAGAAGACAGAATTCAGATTCATATATGAATAGATTTTTTCGAGCACCCCTAGTTTTGATGGCAGGCAACAACTCTTCCTCTTCTCTAAAGCAGTGCAACATGGCCTCACCCCCTTTGTTGCATGTTCCCGGGGCCGAGGTTTATGTACATTTCTGGGTTTGTGATGCCGTTTTTGTAGGCATTAATCTGCCATAGTTTTAAAAGACAATATCTCCGTTTGCATTGAAGTTTCAGCATCGTAACTTTGCAGATATTGTTTATGCTCAAACAGCAACATTACACACTAACTAAAGTTAAAAAAGTTAAATCATAATCAACCATATCTTTAAATGGTATTTTGATAGATAATTCATCTGGTTAATGATTTAATGCACTAGCACTGCTGTAGTTTATAACATCTTCCAAAAGCAAAATGTTACTTCTTCACTGACAAGAAAGCTAATTCCAAGTCAAATTAGAACATCTTAGTTTTATCATCATTATATACATTTTCTAAAGATATGTCTTTCCTGTAGCTCAAATGGTAGAGCATGGCGCTAGCAATGCCAAGATCATGGGTTCGACTCCCAGGGAAAGCAAGAAGCTGATAAAATGTAAAACTGTAACTTGAATGCAATGCAAGTCGCTTTGGATAAAAGCGTCTGCTAAATGCATAAATGTAAATGTAAATGTCCAAGCTTGCAGTCTATCATTAAAATTAGAGTTACAGCAAGCCAGGGGTATTACACAATAAATGTGAAAAGAAGTTTGTCAACTTGAAAACAGTGTATACATTTTCAGAACTGTACACAACACAATATGCATACAAATATTGATAGTATTATCCAACACTAAAATGTCTTACCACAGACTGGTCCGTTGGTTGATGATCTGCCACCGAAAGTTCAGTCTCTGTTTTCAACGAAGTAAAAAATAGGAGATAACATTAGGCAAATCCTGTACTGCAGTCAATATTGTTTTTTGGTCATTAACAGGAGTGACAACTGCATTCTACAACTGGATTAACTTCCAGTTGTTAATGATGTATCAGAGTAGTGTCTCTCTTTTGTTTGTGTGGTGCAAGATATCATAAGGAACAAGGTATGTCTTAACTCCGTTTTGTCAGATCTTGTTAGAGACCAAAAAAATAAATAAAAAATAGACAAAAAATATAAAGAAAAAAGAACAAACTTAAATCCAAATGCTTTATCTTGAAAATAAGCCAAATAACACAATATCGTGACCTGCACCAACCTACTTTTATAACTCCATAAACTGGATCACATTTTAAGCCAATCCCAAACAAGAAACTTCGACTGTCGACAGTAGTTTAGTTGGTGTATTTAAAAAAAAAAAAATTTTGGGGTCAAAAGTAGTGGATACCAAATTTGCAATATGGCAGAACGTTGCTGTGGTTACCATGGTGTCAATGATAGCTATTTCGAGAGTGAGTTCAGTTCAGTACACACAAAAAGTTGGAATTTAGGAGATTCACTCCCGTATTTAAATGCGGTTGTCACTCCTGAAATTTAAAGAGTGTGTACATGCCCTGAATGATGTAACAACAGTGAAGCCAAACAGTCTTTGTGGCCTACAAAACCTCAAAATTTCAGAGTAGGGGTGTGCAAAAATGAAAACCGTGATCTCTTAATATTTACTGGGATTTTGTTAAAACGGGTAATTAGACAATATTTTGTTTTTATGCTAGAACCCAACTGGTTTATGCCTGACATGGGGAGCTGATTCCCGAAGTGTTGCAAATTGTGTGCAATGGTTAGTTTTATAGCAGTGACAAATTAATGTAATTTAAAGGGGTCATATGATGCATGTATTTGGTGTAACAGAATATGTTACATGCTTTAATGTTCAAAAAACACATTATTTTTCAAATACTGTACATTATTATAGTTCCTCTATGCCCCGCCTCTCTCAAACGCGTCGTTTTCTACAAAGCCCCTCCTTCTAACAAGCACAGTCTGCTCTGATTGGCCAGCTGACAGTGCATTGTGATTGGCTGAACACCACAAGCACGCGTCGGAAATGTAACGCCCCTTACCATAATCGCAAGCTTCAAAGTAATTATAAAGACTATTATTTAAGTTAATAATGTCGTTAGTTTTACCATCAGTTCAAGCCCGAGAGGGGAATGGAGTCGTGTGACAGACACAGTGATGATGCTTGTATTTGCGGTACACTTGTCTCTCTCTCTCTCTCTCTCTCTCACACACACACCCATGTGAAACTACTGCTCAAGTCGTGCTTGCAAAGTTGGTTGCAATCGATCAGCTTGGTCATCTGCATTTTCAGGATATGATAACTGAACTGCCAACAATATGAACTGTCTGAACGGTTGCACATGACAAACGCGTCAGTGTTGTTTCAGCTCTGCTCAACCAGCCAGTGTGAAACAGAACACGCATCTGTTTATTTTCTCACTACCAGTTATAAGCAGAGAACAGAGGATGTTATGTTTGTAAGCATAAATTAATCTCTGCACATGTGATCGTAAGAACGACGCATTACTCTATACTGCGCAAAACTCTGCATTTGAACAGTCAATAGCAAATACTTAAACAATAAAACATACTTACAGTCGCTGGTTCAGAAGCGCCAGATTGTCATAGCAAAGTTGGAATTGACCTTTTTTTTTTTAAGAAATAGCAGGGACGTTACATGACTCAATAATATTTAGAGCCAAGCCCTCGCGATTGACAGAGCGTAAACGGAAGGAAAGTAATAAAATGCGTTGCACAAATTTGAACATCTGGGTTGTGCTGTTTTGTTGTAAACAAATCTTAACCATGATTCCTAACTTAGGGCCCTATGAAATCTGTTTTATTTTTTTCTAAATTCATTTTTTTCCGTTTTAATTTTTCTGGATTCCGTTTTTTTCCATTTTCATTTTTCTGGACTCCTTTAATTTAAATTGTATTAATCAAAAAGCATGCCTAATTAATTAAAATCATGAAACTTATACAATTTAACATTAATTTATTAAAAGTGTAACAAAAATGACATGTTTAGGGCCATATGAAATGTTTTATTTTTTTCTCACCTTATGTTTTATTGTTACCAAATTCTGTGTTTTAGCATGTCTAATTATTTGAATGCATACAAACAATTTTTATTTATTCTTACAGTAGCCTTATGAAATGTTTTTTTCCCCTCAGAAATTCTGTGTTGTGTATTTAAATTTTACTGGTTATCAGATGAAGGCATAACTCATTGATTTAATTTATATTTTAATTAATGAAAATTAAACATTTACATTTTTGGCAAATAAAGGGGATTTACTATTAAAATTAAAATATTTTGTGATTATTTCTAAAAAAAAAAAAGTTTTATTATTTTTCAACAGTAGTAGTAGTAGTAGTAATAATACGTACATTCTACTAAATAATAGTAATATAGCCTATTTCTGGCACAATGTCTTTAATAAGTTAAACCAGGCTTTTATTTTGACGGGTTGCCGTGAATAAAGTTCTTTAAACTTTAAAGTTCTGTGTGTATATGATATGACGCTAGTTTTACTCAAATTAAATGGTAAAATGCTCGTGAAGTGACTCTCAGATCAGCTTTGGAGATATTGTTAATGTATTTATGTCCTCATTGAGACGGCAGACGCTGAAATCACCGCGAGCGCTGTGTATGGAAACAAAACCGGGCATCTGCTCCATTCATACAGAGACGCGCAGAACATGCAGGATTCATATTTAAATCGAATTTTGCGGCTTAATATTTACAGATACTAGTCCATATCGTGATTTGATTTAAGTGTAATGACCTACTTTTGATTAATTCATCCAAACTGTAAATTCCGTTTTTATGACTGGATTCCGCAATTCCATCCGCGTTTTCTGCATCGCGGAAATCATAGGGCCCTACTAACTGCATCTACTTTCGGAAGGCCAAATAAAGTGCTTTTGTATTCACACAGAAACACACAGCGTCTCCCTGACATGACTGCATCAACACTACTGCGGTTACTGAAACCATGCCTTCCTTTCTTTGCGTGAACATTTGGGCTGCATTATGCAAATATTACCACTTCGTGACGTAGACATGTGGGGGTGCGTTTTCATGAGGCGTTTTAGCCTGGTCTGGATCAGCCTTCTCTTTTAGATAGAATAAATCCATTTGTGGGAGACTTTGAGCTTTGTAACTCTGCAGATCTTATACATGCACAAACAGCTACATAACACACTAAAGAAAAGGAAAAATAGAAATCGCATCATATCGATTTCGCCTTTAACTTTGCTTTAAAGGATCCGCGCCCCTATTTTTTTTTTTTCAGGAGCAATTTTACCTTTACATTTACGCATTTAGCAGACGCTTTTATCCAAAGCGACTTACAGTGCATTCAGGCTATACATTTTTTTTATTTTATTTTTTTTATCAGTATGTGTTCCCTGGGAATTGAACCCATGACCTTTTGCGCTGCTAATGCAATGCTCTACCACTGAGCCACAGGAACACAATTAAATAGGCTATTGTTTCTCACCTTATAAGATGTATGCACTTTTTATGCAACATTCTTTTATTTAAAACAAATTTAATTAGAATACTAAGACTCTACATTGCTGTTAAACATCTTTGCACTGCAGAGGTGGCACAGAAAGCGGCGGTATAAAAACATATACACTGCACATACAATTGCTGAATTTTAAAAAAATATTAAAATATGAAATAATGCATGAAATTATACTTAAATATGAAACAAAATTTACTAGAAGGTGGCAGCAGGTAACTGTCTTAATAGGTGAGTTACTGAGTCATTCATTTGTAGAGAACAGCACATTCCAGGGCCCAGTTTATGGCAGGTGTGATCCCCTCTCTGACCATAATAATGGACAAAGGTTTGTTGCAGTTTGAGTGGATCTTGGTGGACAAAGATTAGCAAACTGTCCAACACCATCAGATAGAGATGCTAGGACAACAGCCAGACACCTCTGAGAGGGCAAGAAGACAAGGATAGGGCTTCTCAATGGTTAAAATGCAATTTCTGCCCTTCACCCACCTAGAGACTAATTCCTAAGGTTTTTGCCTGTGACTGCCATGAAAATTCTTAGGACCCCCAGATGCAGCAGCAGTGGGTGAAACAAAGAGAGAGATCACAAAGATCCATCCAAATCCATTCATAACTGTTTTTAAACCTTAAAACTGATGCAAACTACAACACACCCATTTTATAATTATTCAGAGAAAAAAGTATTCTCAGTAGCTATTTCAATCTAGGCATGTGACGGTAACAAAAATGTTGCTATAATTGCTAAAGCTTTTATCACGGTATACAGTATTATCACGATATTGAAATAAGTTGCAAAAATGTTTTCATAATACAGTATAACAGGTTTAATACCTTTTTTCTTATAAAAAAAAGAACTGAACATTTAAATACAATAAATACACAAACGCATGCTTGAAACATATTAAAGTGCAAAAGAATTATAAAGAACAATAAGTAACACATTACAATAAGGTCTCATTAGTTAACCTTAGTTAATGGACTGCAGATCGTCAGCAATGTTTACATATGTTAGCTAGCATGCTAGCAGCTTTCTGCACATTCAAAAAGGAGGTAATTTCACCCTAGCGCTTCTCTTTGTCCATATGGTTGTGATATGTTTTCGACACTTTAATACAGTGTTACTACAAAACCTCAAGAAGCAGTTTCCTCCATCTTCACTATCCAACGGAGCTGTACAGCTGTTTTGTGGTCGCGCATTGGCTATTGTGAAAGTACTGGCATAATCATATACTGTGCTGCTCACTAATATTGGCACCCTTGGTAAATATGAGCAAAGGTGGCTGTGAAAATAAATCTGCATTGTTTATCCTTTTGATCTTTCATTCAAAAATGTACAAAATTCTATCCTTTCAATGAAGAAAAACAATTGAAAGTGGGGGGTAACTCACATTATGAAATAAATGTTTTTCGCTAGTTCACGTTAGCCAGTTATTGGCACGTAATTATTGCAACATCCTTTTCCCAAGATAACAGTTCTGAGTTTTCTCCTATAATGCCTGATGAGTTTGGAGAACACCTGACAAGAGATCAGACCATACCTTCATACAGAATATTTCCAGATCCTTCAGATTCACAGCTCCATGTTGGTGCTTTTTCTCTTCAGTTCACCCCACTCATTTTCTACAGTGTTCAGGTCAGGACTGGGATGGATATGGCAAAAGCTTCATTTTGTGCTCAGTGATACATTTTTGTGTTGATTTTGATGTTTGTTTTGGATCATTGTTTTGATGGAAGATCCAAACATGGTCCATTATACGATTTCTTACAGAGGCAGTCAGGTTTAGATTTTTTATCCTTTGGTATTTGATAGAATCCATGATGCCATGTATCTGAACAAGACGTCCAGGACCTCCAGCAGAAAAACTGGCCCACAACATTATAGATCCAGCAGTATATTTAAATGTGGACATGGGGTACTTTTTATCCCTGTTTGCACCAAACCCATCTGGTGGGTTTGCTGACAAAAAGCTAGGGTGTTATGTTTCATCTGACCATAGAAGCCAGTGCCATTTGAAGTTCCAGTCGTGTCTGACAACTGAATATGCCAGAGATAGTTTTTGGATGAGCCAGGAGTTTTTTTCTTGAAACCCATTTGAACAACATGTGGTGATGTAGGGGCTGTTTGAGATATATATATATATATATATATATATATATATATATATATATATATATATACTGTATATAATATACTGTATATATATATATATATATATATATATATATATATATATATATATATATATATATATATTTATATTGAGAATCTCAACAATCTTGTTCTGTACATTAGAACTATATTCTTTGGTTTTACTCCTTGTGATAGATGATTAAGGGAATTTGGCCTTTGTGTCCCTCATATTTATAATCCTGTGGAACAGGAAGTCATGGCTGGACAATTTCATGTTCATAATCACCCAGGTGTGCAAAAAAAATGTAAATATGAATAGAAATATACTTCAGAGATATTTTACTCATAAGAATTTCTAGGGGTGCCAATAATAGTAGCCAACATGCATTGGAGAAAAACATTTATTTCATAATGTGAGTTTCTCCCCACTTTCAATTGTTTTACTTCAATGAAAGTTCAGAATTTTGTGGATTTTTTGAATGAAAGATCAAAAAGATAAATGATGCAGATTTATTTTCACTTTGCTCATATTTACCAAATTTTGCCAATATTAGTGAGCAGCACTGTAGCCGTCATCATCCCGATTTAAATCCTAAATATCAAACATGTTTGATACTAATCGGGGCGGCCCCGATTTGTGTGCGAGCAGATCGGGAGTTGCAAAGTTTGATCTGTGAACGCCTCACATCGCCCAGATAATCCGCGCCGAACATCGGGTCCGATCGAGGTGCTCGACAAGATTTTTGCTCTGATTCTAGGGAGGGGAAAATTGGGGCTAAATCGGGCTAAAACTCCTGTAGTGTGAGTCTGGCGTAAGTGAATGAAAACATCCTGCAAAGTTTTAAATCTGAAAGGGCACCATGTATAAAGTTATTGTCTCTCAAAAGAAAGAGTTGACTCTGAATCATTTAAATGAGTTGTTTTTAAAACGAATCCCCAGCCTTTTCATGTTGATGTCAACATGAAACATTAGCATATTGCCTGCCCACTTGTTGCGCGCACAGACCCGGGAAAACATGAAACCCCCCTCCCTCAAACACTGTAGCGGATTCCTGTGGATAGCATCATGTCGAGAAGACGCTCCTCTCACCCATGCCCCGCCCCGTTCTTGCCAGCAGTTCATGACGAGCTCACCAAGACGTGGCGCGCGCCCTACTCAGCCCGAGTAAATCCCTCTACAGCAGCGGCTCTCACCACCGTTGACGGCGCTAATGACAAGCGATACAGCAAGCTCCTCCCTCTCGAGGAAGCGGTTGCTGCTCATCTGTGCCCGCCATCTGCCTCTTGGATTGAAGGCCCATGCAGCGCATCCTTCCAAGCCCTGCAGGACCACCTCGGCGCTCGCCAATAGGGCTTATGCAGTGGCTGGCCAGGCCGGGTCGGCGCTGCATACTGTGGAGGTTCTCCAAGTGTTTCAAGCCAAACTTCTCCGCACTATGGACGAGTCTGGCCAAAGGTTGTTATAGTTTTGAATTTTTAAATTCGTTTTATTTTAATATTGTTTTCAAATGTGCTATAAAATTCAGTTTAGTTTTTATTAGTTTCATGAATAATTTTGTTAGTTTTAGTTTAGTTTTTATTTTGTGAACACATTTTTATTTAGTTTTTATATAGTTTAGTTTCAGTTTTAATTTCATTTTAATTAAAGTTTAGTAGAATTAACAGATCACTTCCAGAGCGCAGTTCAAAAAAAAGACGTAGGCATAATTTAACCTTATAGTGAGGCAAACGTCTAGCGACACAAAATTAATGCATGCTGAGATTGATTAGATGGTAAAAGTATACAAATATACACCAAAGGAAGCAGTCAAGCCTTTTTACTAATCTACACAAGTTGCGCTTAATGTCATATCTAATTATATGTGTTGAGATATTTAATATGAAAATAAATGTAGCCTAATTTGGTTATATTAGATGTCTTTTTCATTATTTAAAAATAATCATGATATTGTAACTCATGTCTTGTTCACTTTTCCGTGAACAGCCGCTCATAATTCATAACTGGGACTAATGAAATTCAATAACAACGGCAATCACATTTAACAGTAAAGGCTCATATATTTTTTTTATTTTAATTTATGAAGAATTATAAGCGTGTGTATGATGTGATTTAGCCTATGCACATTTGTTCGAAAGCCAGAGTGATCACAAGATGCTAGGCAAAAGTTAGGCTATTGTTTACAGAAAGGATGCGCGTTATCTTTTTTTCTGTTAATTATCATGTTGCGTTGCGTGTCTGTTTTTCTTCAAAGCACCAACTTAGAATGCCTAATGTTGGTTTGATTGCTTGTTACATGAGAAAATAAATAAGTTTGCCTACCTGATGTAACAGATTTAATGCGGGTGCGGTTCGGGTTGCGATGTAAACTATATCAAACAGTTCTGGTCTGGTACAGAAATAAATTAGTGCTCCTGTCGGATAACGGGTCGGGTGTTCTGTTAAGTACTACTGGTGCACGTTTACCAAACAGGAGTCAGGACCCGTGCAGGACTCTGCTTTAAACTGCTTTGCGTCTCTCCATCAGATAACCCCAAGTGCATGATGCGTCATTTACAGGCATTTCCCTAAACCGCCACAGAGCTCATATTTTTCCGCCAAGGAGTGAGAGATTATGAAAACGATTATTTATTTTGAGATTATTATTTTATTTCAGTTAGTTTTTCAATAACTGTTGTTAGTTTAGTTTCGTTTAAGTTTTTCAATTATTTTGACTTTTATTTCAGTTTACGAAATTGTTTTTTCATCAATCGTTTTCATCTTAGTTTTAGTCTTCGTTTACGAAAATAACCTTGGTCTGGCCGAGAACACCAGGAGGCTTTCAAAGAGCTCCGCACGGCAACAGACCTGGCTCTGCGCGCCACGAAGGCAATGGCGCAGGTGATCGGCAAGATCTGTATCAAGGCTGTGGCCCCCTGGACAACCTCTCGCCTGTTCCAAACAGGAACGAAATTAGGCCTGACTTCCAGAAGGAAGATAGTCACAACGGACGTGTCCAACTCGGGTTGGGGCACCCTGTTGTGGAGGGAAATCCGGCATTCGGCTCCTGGTCAGTCCCCGAGCAATGCCTGCATATCAACTGCCTAGAGATATTGGCGGTTTTCCTAGCCCCGAAAACCTTCCTTCCAGCCTTAAAAGGGCACCACGTCTTTGTCCGGTCGGACAGCATGACGGTGGTGGCTTACATCAATCACCAAGGCTCAGGTCCCACACTCTTTACAGGATGGCTCGTCGCCTCCTTTTTTGGGCACAGAAAGAACTCCTCTCGTTAAGGGCGGTTCATGTGCCAGGCAGATTGAACCTTGGCACATACATGCTGTCCAGAGGCAAGGTAGCCCCAGGCGAATGGGCGCTACACCCTCAAACGGTTCAAGAGATCTGGTTGGTCTTCGGGAGGGCAGAGGTCGACCTCTTTGCCTCAGAAGACAACTCTCACTGCCCAACATACTTTGATACAGCGAGATGCTCTGGCCCACGACTGGCCCAGTGCTCGCCTATACGCATTTCCCCCGATCGCCCTGATTCCTCAGGTCGTCAGGTGGGTCAAGGAGACCAAGTGCTCTCTCATCCTAGTGGCCCCGCTCTGGAGGAACTAGGCCTCGTTCCCAGAGCTAGTGCAGATCTCAGCAGCAGCCCCATGGCCCATTCCGCTGAGGAGGAACCTTCTCTCACAGGCGAAAGGCATGATTTGGCATCCCTGGACAGAGCTGTGGAACCTCCTCCGTTCAGAGCTCAGGTGATCTCCCTATTGGTGCACCCCATTGCAGATGGTGAGCAGGGACCGAACACGCTCTGTCCAGTAAGAGCTCTGAGAGTATACTTAGAGCGCTCTAGCCTGTTTAGACAGTCAAAGCAGCTTTTTGTTTGCTTTGGAGGCTGCCAAAAAGGACTGCCGGCCACAAAGCAGCGACTTTCTCGCTGGATCGTCGATGCGATAGCCTTGGCTTACGCCTCAGTAGGCTTGCAATGGCCTATAGGTGTGAGCTGCTTTACAGGCGCGAGTTCTGTCAGTTTAATGTTCTACTCTTCCCCCTTGGGCGAAGATGGTTAAATTAGTGCTTCTCAGCTATTAGCTTGGAGCACAATGTGCTCAGGTTCTTAGGGGTCCTTATTAGTGCTCTGAGACTGGGCTCGCAGAGCAGGATGTTCTGCGTGATTGGATGCTTTCCCATACACAATGTGAAGTGAACGTTCGAAAGGGAACGCTCCGGCGTGATTGGATGCTTTCCCATACACAATGTGAAGTGAACGTTCGAAAGGGAACGCTCCGATTACTGACGTAACCTCAGTTCCCTGAGATAAGGGAATGAGCGTTGTGTCACTTGCCGTACTATAAGCTGCATGCAAATCCATGGCTGTCGCTTCAGTCAAATGATCTGATGAAATGGTGCTGTGAACCGACTTATTTACACGTCGGCTCCGCCCTTTCTGGCGGGGCTAAAGCGCCATTGGTTTGTGCAGCTACACAAACGTGAATAAATCAGGCTTCAGTACAGAGTAAAACAGGAGTTTTCCCAAACACAACGCTCGTTCCCTTATCTCAGGGAACCGAGGTTACGTCAGCAACCGGAGCGTTTGCACACGTTAACATACACGCTAATGTTGTAAGCGCTCCTCTGACGATTTTATCAGTAACAGTAAGTTTAATACTGATTACTGACAGTAAACATACTGATTAAAAAAATGTATAGCCTGAATGCACTGTAAGTCGCTTTGGATAAAAGCGCCTGCTAAATGCATAAATGTAAATGTAAGTTTAACAACTTCCAAACTATGACTTCTCACAAGCGAGGTAACAACGGCGCTATTCGTGAAGGAAATGTACTTAAAGTTTCACTATTAGTAACGTTAGAGACATTACCCGAACACTTTTGAGAGACACAGACTCACAGAGGTAATTCACATGCTCTCTCTCTCTAATAACTTAATTATTAACTGCATTAATTTGCTATCAACGGCTCAAGCCCCGATACTAGGTCTAAAATGACGTTTTGGAATTAGCAACGGAGGCGATGGATGAGATGCGGAAGAAATTAATCCTACTCACAATAGCGTTTTAAGTACAAAAACAATACCTTGAAATACATCATCTGATCGATGTCTTGAGGTGTGGCAGCCGTAGTATTATCAGAATAATTGACTCCGGGCCGTTGAATTATTACAAAAATAATGCACACTCCGTTTCGCGTTGTGGCCGCATCACCACCTCGGGTGTGAAATTATTTTTCTAATAATTCAACAGTCCGTCATCAATTATTCCTTACATATATTTCACATCCTGCCCAATGTTGTCCAACGAAACAATGCATATTAAAGGCCAAATCATGTAGGCATATATTATGTGCAAAAAGGGTTAAAATCACATTACATTCTAACATTGTAACATTGCAATCTAAAATCAAAAATAATGCTTTTAAAGCAGAATTTAAATTCACTAAACTAAAAATGAAAATAAAAAAGCACAGACTAATTGATTAAAAAAGTTTGATTACCCTATTACAGTCACTTTACAGTTAGTGCTATCATACAAATACACTTATTTGTAAGTTTAAAATTCTACATGCGTCACATTTATTGTCCAACTAAGTTTTTTTAGCAAAATGTAACTTTTAGTCAGATTCATTGCGCTCCTATTTCATTGAGATCTTCTGTTTGGCGTGCATCATTTGCTGTAGTGTGCCAGTAGGAAATATCAATTTACATTTCCAAACATTCATTTTGCCATTAACTGTAATAATCCAGTGAGATTTTTGTTTGCACAAGGAGTCTGACAACAGACAGTGCTCCACACAGAGATCTGATCTTATCATCCAGTCTGTCAGGAATGACATTATTATGCATTTCTTCTAGCGTTCTTAAACTAGCATATTTTTTCTTTGTTTATCTGTGAATCAAATTGGGAAATCTGATCAGATCACACAATTTAAACACACCAATTACACAGTGTAGTAGTAAATGTATGACTATGAGTATTTAAGGGAGGCATTTTAAAAACTAAGCATTTAAAAAAAATATATTAAAAAATACCTAAAACCAACATGCTCTGGTTTGTTAACCACATACTTCCAGATATTGTATATGATATTAAGGTTACCTGCAGCAAATAGGTAAACAGTGGGCCCAGCAAAGGATTGAGGAGGCTGTCATAATAATCTTGAGGACAGGAAATCACCAGCTGCTTCATGAACAGACGTGAAAGACATTAAGGAAAACAACAAAAACTGCACCTTACAGCAAATCATTCATGAGTCAGAGTCAACAACCACAAGAATCCAAATCTAATGACAGTGATGTCACTTCCATAATCATAAACCAAGGTGAATATAAAGCTTTATAATAAGGGGTACCCAAATAATCATGTACTAATTACCCAAATTGAAACTTACTTCAACAAATTAATAATTAGTGAACAAATGAACTAATCACAAATGAATAAAGATGGATTCATGCCTGAATAACAATGACTCCATGTGAGTACATGTTTGATAGTTACTTTTAGGAGTAAACTAAATGCCCCCACAACAATATGAATTAATGAATCAAATGATGCACTTATATAGCGTTTTATTGTGTATTGCTGTACACCCAAAGTGCTTTACAATCATATGGGGTATCTCTCCTCAACCACCACCAGTGTACAGCATCCACTTGGATGATGCGACTGCAGCCACAGGACAACGGTGCCAGTGCGCTCACCACACACCAGCTACAGGTAGAGAGGAGAGAGAGACAGAGCCAATCCAGTGGATGGGGATTATTAGGAGGCCATATTTGATATGGGCCAGTGGAGGGAATTTGGCCAGGACACCAGTGTTACATCCCTACTCTTTACGAGAAGTGCCATGGGATTTTTTAAAGACCACAGAGAGTCAGGACCTCGGTTCAACGTCTCATCCGAAAGACGGTGCTTTTTACAGTATAGTGCCCCATCACTATACTGGGGCGTTAGGACCCAGACAAACCACAGGGTGAGTGAGACCTGCTGGACCCAGAAGGTCTCCCATACAGGTACTGACCAGGCTCAACCCTGCTTAGCTTCAGTGAGCAACCAGTCTTGGGCTGCAGGGTACACTGACTATGAATAATACATACATACACACACACACACACACATATATATAGTGTACATAGTGTGTGTACATATGTACATATTAGTGGCACACCATAAAAATAGTTGTATAACAAACAGTTGTATTACTATATTAATGCAGGCATTTTTATCCAACAAATGTTGGTTGCTTTGGTAAACTTAAGTAATAATTATAGTATTTTTTATTTTTATTTTATGTATTTATTTATTTATTTTACAATATGTACAGTAATTAACTACTTGTGTTTTTTGCAGGAATCTTTATATGAGCAAAAACATTATGACCACCCATAGGTGAAGTGAATATTGTTAATCATCTCCTAACAAGGTCACATGTGAAGGTCTGGGTAATTTATATGGTAAATTAACAACCAGTTCATATAGACAATGTGCTGGCGCAAGAGAAATGGGCAAGAATTAAGTTCTGAATGACTGACAAGGGTCAATTTGTTGTGGCCAGACAACTATGTTAGAGCATGTCTGATAGAGATGGGGCGTATCGATCCTCAAGTATCGATATTGATGCTAGTATCATCGATACTCATAAATATCGATACTAAGGTGTTTTTTTTTACCAGTGCTCCTGTAGTATTTGTAGATTTCCATGGTTACCCCTACATTAAACATATTTTAACTATGTGTAAAGAAGAATATAACATTAAGTTGCAATTAAGGTGTATTGAATGTTAAAATGCATTTCAAATATAAAGTTAAGTGGGTATCATTGCCCATTTTACTCATAGTAATTTAATAATTTAATAAATTTCATAATTTAAAAGTTCAGTTTATAAGTATCGTATCGGTATCGATATTGATGATACTGGACTTTAAAAGTAGCGTATTGTATCAAAAACAATGTAAGTGGTATCGCCCATCCCTAATGTCTGAAACAGCGAGACTTGTGGGGTGCTTCTATGAGAACCTACCAGCAGTGGTCCAAAGGAGGACAAACAACAAATTGGGTACAGTGTATATTCCATATAACACCTTACTAGACAGGTGGTCATGATGTTTTGGCTCAACAGTATATATATGAATAAATATATGAAATAAATGTATACAAACATACATAAAACAATTCTTGTCTTTATACAGCTGGGTATAGACCTTAGTCAGGGTAGTGCCAAAACATACCATTTGTACAGTGGCAGATAACCATAGGCTTCCATAGTATTTTTGGTAACACTTTATTTCGATAGTCCACTTTAGACATTCTACTAACAGTAAGTAACTTTGCAACTACATGTCAACAAGCAGTCATTAGAGTATTAGTAGACTGTCTGCTTAATATCTTCTAACATTTTATTTTGATGGGTCCACAACATACAACATACTGACTATGAGAAAATTTGCAAGTATATGTCAACTTATTCTACTAACCCTAAACCTAACCTAACAGTCTACTCTGAGAGTTAATAGACATGTAGTTGCAAATGAATGAGAATTAGTTGACGTAGTTACAGAGTTATTTATAGTTAGTAGAATGTCTAAAGTGGACTATTGAAATAAAGTGTAACCATATTTTTATATCTGCATTAGAATTTCCATACAGGTTTGGAAAAACATAAGGGTGAGTAAATGATGACAAATTTCATTTTTGGATGAAGGCTTATAAGCCAGTAGGGTGAATTTAAAGGAGACTCACAAAATATACTGAAATCAAATTGGTGGTAGTTGCAGGGTTGCTGCAGGATTTTTAAGCTAAAATTTAAGACTTTTTAAGACCTTTTTTAAGACCTGCACAAATAAAATTAATACCATATGAGCGGGGTAGGGCAATGTCTATGGTAAACTATTAAACTGTAAAATGACTGTAAAAAGCATGATTTACAGTTCAGATACAAGTTTTCAGGAAAACAAAAAGTCTACTCCAACAGAGGAGACCTGATTCAAACATCAAACAAACAGATGCAAAGACTAGATCCATGGAAACTATTCATTTTTTTATCTTTCCATCTTATTTTTAATGTAAGAGCTAGCGTGAACCGTTTGAGGGGAGTCAGCAATCTCCATTTAGCCTTTTTAGCTGTGCAAAACAGTTAATTGTGATGCTGGATGTTGTAAATTAGTATTTGTATTTAAATTATTTTACATTTATTAAAGTACTAATAATCATACCAATTTGTACCGCAATTGTTTTTCCGTTTACTGCACTTTAAGTGTGTCACACATCAGACGTGAAGTGCTGCGGCTAATGAACTGAAGTCTCACACAGACACAAGTCTTCTTTCCAAGAAAACTGAATTTAAAAACAGAATATATACAAAATATTGAAATAAATTAGGATAAATATTTCAAGAGGGTTACCAAAGGGTATGTTTAGGGTTAGGAGTTGGTTAGGACAATAATTAAGTGTATAAAATTAAACTACATAATTCCTTAAAAATAATAATATAGAGAATTGAATAGCAAGTGCTATAAAATAATATGAGCCACTAATATTTGGTCATTTAGCAGATGCTTTTATCCAAAGCGACTTACCAATGAGGACAATGGCATCAATCAAAATCAACAAAAGAGCAACGATATGCAAGTGCTATAACAAGTCTCAGTTAGCTTAAAATACACTCAGCAAGTTTTTTTTTTTATTATATAATAAATAAAAAGAAAACAGATAGAATACAAAAAGATTAGATTTTTTTAAGAAAACAAGCAGTAAATGGATAGAGTTCAAGTCTAAAGGAACAAGTTTTTTTTTTTTTTTAAAGAATAGAATTAGAATAGAGAGTGCTAGAGTTAGAGGGTCAAATAAAGATGGAAGAGATGTGTTTTTAGCCATTTCTTGAAGATGGTTAAGGACTCAGCTGCTCGGATTGAGTTGGTCAGGAGGGAACAGTTAATGTAAAAGTCTGTGAAAGTGATTTTGTGCCTCTTTGGGATGAACAATAAAGCGACGTTCACTTGCAGAACGTAAGTTTCTAGAGGGCACATAGGTCTGAAGTAATGAATTTAGGTGAAGGGGTGCAGAGCCAGTGGTGGTTTTGTAGGCAACACCAACTGGTGGTGGTTGAGGAGAGACCCCCCCATATGATTGTAAAGCGCTTTGGGTGTACAGCAATACACAATAAAGCGCTATATAAATGCATCATTCATTCATTCATTCATTCATTAATGCCTTGAATTTTATGCGAGCAGCTATTGGTAGCCATTGCAAATTGATAAACAGAGGTGTGACGTTCTTCATTCTTTCTTACATTCTTTTTGGCTCATTAAAAATTAATCTTGCTGCCGTGTTATGGATTAATTGTAAAGGTTTGATAGAACTGGCTGGAAGACCTGACATAATACATGCATACAAAATTAATAAATAAAATAAAATAATTAAAAAACAAACAAACAAACAAAAACTATAGGGTCCTAGAAATTCGGTTCTGAAACTACAGCCTCCGGTATTGCATGAATACCCTACTCACAACAACAGCCTTATTGAACATGCACATTCATTCTCTGCCAGCAGGAGGCGCTTTCGGAACTGTTTTCGCGGTAACAGCAGAACACAAAGCAGCTCAGCACCGGACATTGAATGAAACGTGCAGCGCTCATATTTATTTATAGCTTTTTGAAGTTTAATCATCACATTAAGCTGCATATTCTGGTCTGTACCCAAATTTAAGACCTCTTGAAATCACAATTAAGAATTTCTTGTACAATTTAAGACTTTTTATGACCTTAAATTTGATAAAGTAAATTTAAGACTTTTTAAGGACCCGCGGGAACCCTGAGTTGCAATTAGTATTCTCCACATTTGATAGGAAGATTCGCTGTAAATATTTGCAAACTAATCCTGTGCCATCCAATTATGTTTATGATGCAGCCTAACCCTAACATGTAGTTAAGGTGGTCATTATTTAGGAATGAATCCATATAAGTCTAGTCATATTTAAGGGTAGTTGTTTATTCATTCTTGATTAGTTCATGCCATCACTAATCATTAGCTCATTTTGAAGTAATAATAAAGATATTAGGTTCAGGTACCCTTATTATGAAGTGTTACCAACAAATGTTACTGACTTAAATGTGTTTAACTAATAGTTCAAACAAAAAATCATTATATAAAGGATATGAACTAAGGGGCGGAGCCTGTGGTCTGGAACACTGTCTAGATGGGTAAATGCAGAACCAACAATCTTCTCTGCCAAGCCTTCTATTGCATAAAAGTCTTGCTGCATGCAGGGACCTGCATTCCCAAGCATGTGGTAACTTTAAAAAAAAAAAAGACAAAAGAAAAGGGTAAATAGGATCAGGAAAATGAGTTTAGACCATTGGAGAGTTTTTTTTCTATTAAACAAACAAAAAAGAAAAAAAACTTGATTGCTCCAACCAGTTATCATAGAGTGAGGAGAAGAAGCCTTGCATGCGTTCAGCAATGTTTCTGTATGCTGAAGAGTCGTAGGCATCTAAAAGTGGTTGAGGAATTCCTGTAGGAAACATCAAGAGTTATTTCTTTAAGATAACAAGAGTCTGGGGTTTTAAAGGCAATGTTGATTTAACTGCACTGACACTATCAGATGAGAACAAATGTTGAACTGAATTGAGCTAGATAATGGCACTCCTGCCTTCAGCAGAGCTGCTTAAAAGCTGAAATTGAATTTGTTTCGTAATTGATGAAATCTGCAACATCACCCTTATTTTCCAGTTTAATTCTGTGAAGCTGCTCCGACAATCTATATTGTTTAAAGCACTATAGAAATACATGAGACTCGATTTGACTTTACCAGTCACAGCAAAACCTAAATGACGGTGTTCATAAAAGGACAGGACAAATGAGAAACCTACCTAAAGCAAAATTCTTCTCCACATCCATAATATCATAGACCCTTGTAAAAGTCTTGCTAAGCCGGTTGATGTTCTCTGGCAAGAACAAGCTATTTTGGGTCCTGAAAGGATGAAGAACATCAAACTATTCCAAACATTGTTACAATAGTGGAAAAACAGTACATAGCACAGCACAGCATATACTGTACATATACACTATCAATGATTTTTTTTCACCATATACTATTCCATATCAAATGTCTGTTTTTCTAGGAAATTAATATCTAGGAAATAACCTAATTTACCTGATAAGAGCAAAAAGGTTAGGCAGCAAGGCCTGCAGGGGCTCCGCACAAGGGTTTCTGTAGATAGGGGCCCCATCAGAGGCTGTTCTGACCACAAAGCCTCCTGCTTTTGCCTCCTCAGGATCAGCAGGCCAACGAGCACGCTTTACAACCCCAAGTATGGTGTTCACACAAAAACTAATCTGCCATTAAAGACAAAAGCAAAACTGATGAGATTTACAACAAAATCCAACAGCTATGCAAACACATTAGACTGCATGCATTCATTTGAGAAGTGGTGACACCTACCTGTGACCTGTTGATACCCATCTGATCCTCTGTGTCCGCGTCACTGATCACCTGATCAGCACCAACATATGCCAAGAAGGTAGCAGGGTCCCATAACACACTACACAACACAAAATTAAAGGAAGGTTCATATATCAGACAGCCTCAGATGCATGTACATAAACTAGATATCAATCTGTTTAATAAATTCAGTAAACACCTGTCTGGGCAACAATATCCATTCATACCTCTTCATCTCCTCTGACAGCCACTGTGCAGTAATGGGTGCCATGAGTTCTTTCAGAAAGGCTTTCTGCTTGTTATAGTCTTTAAACTGATTGCTGATTAATATCAGGGCTTCCATAAGAGCACACTTCTCCATTTGTGTCAGCAGCAGCTCATTGGAGAACAACCTTTTCACATGCTCATACATCATGTCAAAGCATGGCTACAATGCAAGAAAAATAATCTATTATCATTAGCGTCCTAGAAGGGAATGCTAATATACTGTAACCTGTTTCTTTAGGACATAACTAAAATTAAATATCATGTTTTGCATTGTAAAGAACTATATTATACATACCAGCATAAAATCTGAATAATCTCGACATATCCTAATGATGGAAGAACAGGCATGTCTTCTGAGATTCTTAACAGCTCGCGTTCGAGGTGCCTGAACACATGTACAAAACATCAACAAGACTGTTTGATAAGAGAATGACATGCAGTTATAAGTATGGGCACCTTACCTTGCATTCTTCAACCAATTCAAATGTGATGGAAGGAAATATCTAAATGTAAGTGAAAAAAAGACATTTGATGATGATAGGTTTTTAGCACATCTATCATGCACCAAGTAATGACATTCAGGCTACTATTAAGTAAAAAAAAAACATTTGCAAATGTATCAGACAAGTTTCAGGGTTCTTTTTATAAAAACAATAGCAGAGCGAGAACAGAAAATTATGGGGAGAAGGGGAGAGAATCCACATTTAAACGCGTTAGAGCATCATACTGATTGACTGATACGAGAAAATCAGAGAAGCAATGTATAGCTGCAACAGTAAAAAAAAAAAGAAAAAAGGAATCCTGAGTCTAAAATTTATTTGACACCCTAAATCAGCGGTTAGACAGTGTTTTAGATGCACTTAGGTGCAGACACATTAGCAAAACTGTGAAAAAAAAAGCCCATTATCAATAGTGTAGTGATGTATGAAGCACTTCTCACAAAGAAGTCACTTTCTAATCAAGTTGCTTTCAGTTGGTCAGCGGGGCAAATTGAAGGAAAAAAAAACAAATTATAATAATACTAATAAAAATAATAAATTGACCTCACAAAATTCCCAATTGAGTGGACTCCAATTGGAATGACAAAATTTTGCCTGCAAAAGTTCACTGAGCAACAGTAAATGTGACTGGACATTTATTCACATTTTTCATATGACAGATTGTATACCTCACCTTAAAGAGTACTTGAGGCAGGAAGTGTGGTTGGTGTGTGACGAAGGGAAAGAGAGTGGATATGATGGTAAGAACACAGGACAAAATGAGAGGATCTCTTGTCTCATAGTTTACAACCATCTGCAGCAGCTCCATACCCTCATCTATGGGAATTTTCTATAGCAATTGGAGGAGGAAAAAAACCCACATCTCAATGACAAGATACCTCTTTAAATCCCTCACCACGAGAGAAACTGGTCGTCTTACCTCCTTTTCAAGAATTTTGAAGAGCTGTCCCAACACACTTTCTGTGAAGAATGTCATGGCATCCCACTGAACCGCTGACAGAGACAGAGCAGAACAGAGACCCTTCTTTGTTTTAGCTTCAGCAGATCACAATACTAATTACGCAGTGTTAAAAGGAACATTCCAGTGTTAAATAAGTACCAGAAACACAATTTACAGCATTATGTTGATTATCATCTGTCGATTGTTGTCTGTGGTAGCCAGCATTGGTGAAGCTTAGTTTGTATTGCAATGGTGTTTCAATTGTGAACAATCTTTTAAGTCCATGAATAAAATGAATGAATACAGACATATCATTTACAAACAAAAATTTTGTTTATTATCTTGTGAATGAGAATCTGTTCAGTTCAGCATGGGAGTCAAACTTAAATCTTGTTCCACAAGGAGTCAAAGCATAATTCCCAAATTATATGATGGATAACATTCTGCATTATAATGGTAAATTTTGTCTTTTTGAAGAGGTAAAATCTGCATAGTTTACTGGTACAAGGATACTATATTATGTAATATAACTTGTATTTGAACTATTTGTCCTGTTTTCGTCTCTTTTTACAACTCACAAATCCAAAAGAAATGTGATGAACTATTATTTATATAATGTTTGCTCTAAGGTGATTCTTTAGAAAAATTTAGATTCTCTGGTAATTAGCCTAGTTTATTATTAATTATATTGTAATTATTAATTGTAATGTTATTAATTGTAATTAGAGATGTTCCGATACCCTTTTTCCCTTCCCGATAGCGATACCAAGGCTCATGGTATCGGCCGATACCGAATACTGATCCGATACCTGGGTGTGTATCTGGTAATACAGCTGTATGTACAACTAGCCCTGTATGAATTGATACAATTATTTTATTGCATTTTATTGCATATATATACATACAGTATATACAGTATATATATATATATATATATATATATATATATATATATATATATATACACAGTATATATATAAATATATACAGTATATATATAAATATATATATACACACACACACAGAGACCAAGATTAGAAACGCAACACTATTGTTTTTGCCTCCTTCGCATAGAGTTGATCAGGTTGTTTTTTTTGTGGCCTGTGGAATGTTGGTCCACTCCTCTTCAATGGCTGTGCGAAGTTGCTGGATATTGACAGGAACTGGAACACGCTGTCATATACGCCGATCCAGAGCATCCCAAACATGCTCAATGGGTGACATGTTCGGTGAGTATGCTGGCCATGCAAGAACTGGGATGTTTTCAGCTTTCAGGAATTGTGTAGAGGATCCTTGCAACATGGGGCCGTGCATTATCATGCTGCAACATGAGGTGATGGTCATGGATGAATGGCACAACAATGGGCCTCAGGATCTCGTCACGGTATCTCTGTGCATTCAAAATGCCATCAATAAAATGCACCTGTGTTCATTGTCCATAACATACGCCTGCCCATACCATAACCCCACCGCCACCATGGGCCACTCGATCCACAACGTTGACATCAGCAAACCGCTCACCCACACGACGCCATACACGCTGTCTGTCATCTGCCCTGTACAGTGAAAACCGGGATTCATCCGTGAAGAGAACACCTCTCCAAAGTGCCAGACGCCATCGAATGTGAGCATTTGCCCACTCAAGTCGGTTAAGACGACGAAATGCAGTCAGGTTAAGACCCCGATGAGGACGACGAGCATGCAGATGAGCTTCCCTGAGACGGTTTCTGACAGTTTGTGCAGAAATTCTTTGGTTATGCAAACCGATTGTTGCAGCAGCTGTGCAGGTGGCTGGTCTCAGACGATCTTGGAGGTGAAGATGCTGGATATGGAGGTCCTGGGCTGGTGTGGTTACACGTGGTCTGTGGTTGTGAGGCCGGTTGGATGTACTGCCAAATTCTCTGAAAAACCTTTGGAGATGGCTTATGGTAGAGAAATGAACATTCAATTCACGGGCAACAGCTCTGGTGGACATTGCTGCAGTCAGCATGCCAATTGCACGCTCCCTCAAAACTTGCAACATCTGTGGCATTGTGCTGTGTGATAAAACTGCACATTTTAGAGTGGCCTTTTATTGTGGCCAGCCTAAGGCACACCTGTGCAATAATCTTGCTGTCTAATCAGCATCTTGATATGCCACACCTGTGAGGTGGATGGATTATCTTGGCAAAGGAGAAGTGCTCACTAACACAGATTTAGACAGATTTGTGAACAATATTTGAGAGAAATAGGCCTTCTGTGTACATAGAAAAAGTCTTAGATCTTTGAGTTCAGCTCATGGAAAATGGGGGCAAAAACAAAAGTGTTGCGTTTATAATTTTGGTCAGTGTATATATATATATATATATATATATTTAGGGATGTTCATTTCGGTTATTTTTCCTAACCGATAACCGACGCTTGTTAACATTATTAACCGTTAACCGACAAGATTATTTTAAATTAGAACTGAATTAAAGTAGAAAGAATAAGTGTCTGTGACCCTTTAAAAATACTAACATTTGTTTTACGGGGATTAATTTTACATGCGCAAAAAGCAGCAAACAACAGAACACGAGGATTCACATGATCATATCATATCACATCACGCACCTGCAGCGCTTCTGCCAGCGGAGAAAAACATAATAAAGCTAGGCGATATACAGTATATACAGGGGTGGACTTAACCAATAAGCGAGGTAAGCGGCCGCTTAGGGCCCCGGGGAATCAGGGGGCCTCATCTGATGGCGAAACATATTGCAGCGTTGATGTAGCCGTTCACAGACATATCCGCTGATTTCTTGAACGCAGTGACCAGAAGTGTTTCAGTTAGAATCCACTCACCGATCAAAATGCCGAGTTTGTCAAGTGCTGAGTTCCTACAAGGTCGGGAATCATCTCATCATAACAAAGTGTAGATACGATGTAAATAAGAGATTCATTGTGCAGTGTAGAGCTTATTAACGGAACGTTGTGAGATCGCAATGAATTGAAGTGAGTGACAGCTATAGTGATTATGAGGGAGCGCTCTTTGCGCGCATTCTAGTCTGTCTGACTGTCTCAGAACAGAGATATTCACCTCAGTAAAGAAAGTATTGTGTTTCAAGTCACAATTTTAATTATCTTGATGTTTCAAAATGACTCTCTTGTGTGCCTCTCCAAGGCGCACTGGCGTGAACTGCCGCGTACTCCTATAAATGCACGAATGCAATGACTGGAGATTTTCCTTTAATAATAGGTTTCATTTTCGATTTGTTTCTAGGCAAACCCTACAGTATGCCTTCAGAACACTTGGAATATGGAATGAGTTGCCTGGGATGATTTTATGTTTGTAAAAAGGTTGGAAAAGTTTACAATTTATTATTATTATTATTTTTTTGATAATGTCTTCATTTGTGATCTAAAAAAAATAAAGGTAGCCAAATTTGGCTTTAGAACAGCATCAGGTTGACTAATTACTGGTTGTGAAGGTACAAATAAACTATAAACTAGAGCGAGCTAGCAAAATAAGCATAAACACTTGGAATATGGAATGAGTTGCATGGGATAGTTTTATGTTTGTAAAAAGATCGGAAATTTTTACAATTTATTAAATGGACAAGTGCATGCATTTGTCTTTTTTTCTTTTCGATAATGTCTTCCTTTTGTGATCAGAAAAAAAAATAAGGTAGCCTAATTTGGCTTTAGAACAGCAGCAGGTTGACTAATTACTGGTTGTGAAGGGATAAATAAACTATAAACTAGAGCGAGCGAGCGAGCAAAATAAGGGTTAAGCATAAAAGGACACATAGTTATTGTGTGGGGGCCCCATACCTGGAATTTGCTTAGGGCCCCCAAATCACTAAGTCCGCCCCTGTATGTGTGTATATACAGTATATATATATATATTTTATAACGAATAAATAGTTCTATACGAGAAATATATTTTCACTTAAATAATAATTTAAGAAAACGAAAGAAAAACTGTGCAACAAGTAGCCTATGCAGAGTTTCGATTAATTTTTGTGCTGCGCAAAAGGAAACCAGACGGCAGAAGCGGCATCCTATTTTTTTAGGCTTAATTTACAAAAGCGCAAAGATTTGTTTTTATTGTGAATGTACACAAATAAAAGCAAACCTTTTACAATTCCGATTATCTTTGACTAATAGGAGTATTTGCTTCCACTGTTAGAAGGAAAAAAAAAGTTAAGTGATTGCTCCAGCGCTGCATGCGCACACACAGTTAAGCATTCTACCTTGACAATGCAGCCTGTTCATTGTCATTATAAAAAACATATGGGAAAAAAAACACACTGCTCAGTTTAAATATGTACAACCCCAAATCAGAAAAAGTTGGGACAGTATGGAAAACGCAAATTTTGACTTGTATTTCATTGCAGACAATATGAACACAAAATATTTCATGTTTTGTCTGGTCAACTTCATGTCATTTGTAAATATACATCCTTTCCTGTCATTCAGACCTGCAACACATTCCAAAAAAAGTTGGGACAGTAAAGCATTTACCACTTTGTAATGTTGCCATTCCTTTTCACAACACTTAAAAGACGTTTAGGGACTGAAGACACCAAGTGATGAAGTGTTTCAGGTGTAATTTTGTCCCATTCTTCCTGCAAACAAGTCTTAAGGTGGGCAACAGTACGGGGTCTTTGTTGTCGCATTTTGCACTTCAAAATGCGCCACACATTCTCTATTGGAGACAGGTCGGGACTGCAGGCAGGCCAGTCAAGTACCCGTACCCTCTTCCTCCGCAGCCAGGACTTTGTAATGTGTGCAGAATGTGGTTTTGCATTGTCTTGTTGAAATATGCATGGACGTCCCTGGAAAAGATGTCTTCTTGAAGGCAGCATATTGTGCTCCAAAATCTCTATGTACTTTTCAGCATTAATGGTGCCATCACAGAAGTGCAAGTTACCTTTGCCAAGGGCACTGACACAACCCCATACCATGACAGACCCTGGCTTTTGGACTTGTTGCTGGTAACAGTCTGGATGATCCTTTTCTTCTTTGGTCCGGAGCACACGGCGTCCATTCCTCCCAAAAAATACCTGAAATACTGATTCATCTGACCACAGTACACGTTTCCACTGTGTGATGGTCCATCCCAGATGCCTCCGAGCCCAGAGAAGTCGACGGCGCTTCTGGACACTGTTAACATAGGGCTTTCTTTTGGCACAGTACAGTTTTAACTGGCATTTGTGGATGTAACTACGTATTGTGGTACTTGACAAAGGTTTGCCAAAGTAGTCCTGAGCCCATGTGGTGATATCGCTTATAGATGAATGACGATTCTTGATGCAGTGCCGCCTGAGGGATCGGAGATCATGGTTGTTCAGCTTAGGCTTGCGCCCTTGTCCTTTCCCCACTGAAATTCCTCCAGATTCCTTGAATCTTTTAATTATGTTATGCACTGTTGAAGGTGAAATATCCAAATCTCTTCCTATCTTTCTTTGAGGAACATTGTTTTTAAACATTTCAATAATTTTCTCACGTATTTGTTGGCAAACTGGCGATCCTCGGCCCATCTTTGCTCCTAAAGGACTAGACCTTTCTTGGATGCTGCTTTTGTACCAAATCATAATTACAATCAACTGTTGACATCAACTGTTTCAAATCACATCATTATTTAACCAATTTACCTCATTACTAGCCCTAAATTGCTCCTGTCCCAACTTTTTTTGGAATGTGTTGCAGGTCTGAATGACAGGAAAGGATGTATATTTACAAATGACATGAAGTTGACCAGACAAAACATGAAATATTTTGTGTTCATATTGTCTGCAATGAAATAAAAGTCAAAGTAAATTTAGAAATCACTACTTTCTTTTTTTATTTGCGTTTTCCATACTGTCCCAACTTTTTCTGATTTGGGGTTGTAGTAAAATCTGTGCCGTTAAGCATTATCACCGTACCGCCTTGAAGTTATGCAAAACATTTTGTTTTACGTGGATATTGGAACGCCAGTGAAGCAGGCCTACATAAAAGGTAAATAATATTTTGGCATTCAAATACATCGCGAATATGGAAACATTTGATTTTGTGTCGAACAAGAGACCCAACATTGGTTTCAGTTTCGTTTTAACCTAAATTAATTCGTTTTGGTTTGTCGTTTATATAGCTATAGCTTCTTACATTTTTAATTCTTGTTCTTTTCTAACTAGCCTACTGTTAATTGAAAGGATTTGTTGTGGAGTGAGGGGAACTAAAATAGCCTAGCTATGTTTACAGTGTTTATTATAATGTTTATAATTCGCGTCGGCCTATAAAATGCGATTTATGTTTTTTTTCTTCTCTCTCTCTCTCTAAAAAAACGCTATTTTTGTATACGCGTAGCTTATTTTAACCATGCAGCAAACCTTTTAAAATATTTTGATAAATTACTAAGAAAAAAAAAGAAAAAAAAGTGACCTTAAACCGTTTAACTGATTGTATTAATCGGTCAAAATTCTTATCGGTCGGTTAACGGTTAAAATGAACATCCCTAATATATATATATATATATATAGATGGCACATCTTTTTAAATATCTAAAAGTACACTCTTAACATCAGTCAGTCAAAAAGCAGCACTTAATCATGATAATATAATATATTATAATAAAGTCCTATAATATATTATAGTAAAGTATATAGTCAAAGTCTGCTTTATTGTCAATTCTGCCACATGTATAGCACATACATACAGAGAATTGAAATTGCATAACTCTCAGACCCTTGGTGCATACAGTTAACATTAAACAATGACAGTAGACGTACAAATACAGATAAATACAGTTTAAACATATGTACATACAAACTATACAGATATACAAATGAGGACATTGTAGAAAAAAAGATTCAAGATTTTTATGTGTCACATACACGATTATATAGAGAGTATATAACCAGCAGTGAAATGTGAGTCAGGTCCGCTCCATGGACAGTGCAAATATTATAGAATACAAACACAGAGGAAATATACATAAAATGAAATAAGTAAAAAATAAGATATAAAGAACAAAATATAAAATATAAAAAAATGTGCATGACAGTATACTGTAGACTTAAATATTAAGATAAGCAGGAATGTACAAGAGATGAATGTGCAAACAGGTTGTACATGGTTGTCATGTAGCAGCAATACCAAAAAAATAAAAATAAAATACCAAAACACAGAGAGTGCTATGTGCAAATGACACTATGAGTGTGAGGTAGAGAATAATGAATATCTTACTGATTGTTAAGTGATTAATAAATGGAGTCATGATGATGTTAAGAGGCTGAGTTTGAGTTTAGGAGCCTGATGGCCTGGGGGAAGAAACTCCTCCTAAGTCTCTCAGTTTTTGCCATCAGGCTACGGAAGCACTTACCAGATGGCAGCAGAGTGAAAAGACAGTTACTAGGGTGGTTCGAGTCCTTGATGATTTTGACAGCTCTGCTTTTGCAGCGTTTGAGGTAGATGTCCTACAGGGAGGGGAGAGCAGACCCTGAGATGCGCTCAGCTAAGCGCACAACTCTCTGCAGGGCTTTGCAGTCTTGACTGGAGCTGTTTCCATACCACACTGAAATAGAGTCAATACACTTTCTATGGTCCCTGAATAGAAAGTTTTCAGGATTGTTGGTGAGACCCTGAATTTCCTCAGCTGTCGCAGATGGTACAGTCTTTGCCTGGCTTTCTTAATCTGTGTTTGAATGCGTGTAGTCCAAGTCAGGTCCTCGGAGATGTTTACACCGAGGTACTTGAAGCTGCTCACAGGGGTCCCACTGATCACAAGAGGAGTGTAGGGCCACAGGTGTACCTGAAGTCCACAATCAGCTCTTTAGTTTTGCTCACATTCAGAGAGAGACAGTTGTCCTGGCACCATGATGTAAGTCTCTCTACCTCATCCAAGTATGCGGTCTCATAATTGTTGGAAATGAGGCCCAGAATCACAGTATCATCAGCAAATTTGATAATAAAAGTGGAGCTGTGAGAGGACACGCAGTCATGTGTGTAGAGAGAGTAGAGCAGGGGACTCAGGACACAGCCCTGTGGGGCTCCTATGTTCAGGGTGATGGAGTTTGAGGTGAACTGGCCTACTTTCACCACTTGAGGTCTGCCGGTGAGGAAGTCTTGAATCCAGTCGCAGAGTGAAGAGTTTAGGCCGAGGTCTGTGAGTTTAGAAGCTAGCTTGATGGGAACTATAGTATTGAAAGCTGAGCTATAGTCAATGAATAGCAGCCTTGCATAGTTCCCATTGCTGCTGTCAATGTGTGTCAGGGAGGAGTGGAGTATGTGAGAGATGGCATCATCAGTAGGTCTATTGGGGCGATAGGCAAACTGAAGAGGGTCCAAGGTAACAGGGATGGAGGAGCAAATGTGGCTCTTTACAAGTCTCTCAAAAACCTATTGATGTGAGGGCAACAGGACGATAGTCATTCAGGCAAGAGGGTTTATTGTTCTTAGGCACAGGGATGATGACAGATTTTTTAAAGGAGGTGGGAACCACAGAGGTAGCAAGGGACTCATTAAAGATAGAAGTGAACAAACCAGCAAGCTGATCAGCGCAGGACCTCAGAACACGGCCAGTAATCCCGTCAGGTCCGGCCGCTTTCCTGACGTTCACTCTCTTTAGGGCCCTCCGAACCTCATCCTCCGACACGGTGATCACATGATTATCGCTGCTCTGCCTGCTGCTTCCTGACGTGCTGATCAGCAGAGTCGCGCTGCCGCCATTGCATTCAAAGCGGCCGTAGAAGGTGTTTAACTCGTCAGCCAGCAACGGATCTGCTCTCACCTCTGCGGAGGATTTGTGTCCAAAGGCACAGATGGTCCTTAGTCCCTGCCATATGCGTCGAGAGTCATTGAGCTGAAAATGAGACTCAATTCTCTCCCTGTATCGGAGTTTGGCGGCTCTTACTGCACGTCAGAGAAAATAACATGATGCTTTGTACTCGCTCATGTTCCCTGACAAAAGACCGGCATTGTATGCGGCAGTGCGTTTGTTAACCGCATCACGGATTGTTCTGTCCACCCACGGTTTCTGATTTGGGAAGGTCCTTACAGTTATTGTTTCTGTAGCTTGCTCAGTTAGCGTGTTTACAAAGCTTAATGCTACATCCGTGAACTAGCTGACGTCAGATGAACTCGCCCGGAACATGTCCCAGTCGACGTCATCAAGAGCCGCCTGTAGCATAGCTTCTGAGTGGGAGGACCAGCGTGTCACTACTTTCTGCACCGGGGGTTCCTGAGCGAGCCTTTGTTTATATTCCGGTGTGAGGAAAATGGCGGCATGGTCCGATTTGCCAAAAGCCGGTAGTGAGCGGGCTTTGTAGGCATTTTTAAACAGAGTAGCAATGATCCAGTGTATTCGGTCCTCTAGTTGTACAGGATACATGTTGATGAAAGTTCGGCATGACCTGCCTGAGGTTGGCTTTGTTAAAGTCCCCCGCGATGATAAAGGCAGCGTCAGGATGTTTGTTAATGTAGCCGCTGAGCACATCGTGAAGCTTAGACAAAGCCAAGCCGGTGTCTGCCTGTGGTGGAATGTAAACAGCAGTGACAATGATCGATGAAAACTCCCGGGGCAGATAGAATGGGCGGCAAATAATGGATAGATGTTCCAGATGAGGCGAGCAGGAGCGCGACAGAGAGGAGATATTCCTGGGGTCACACCATTTCTTGTTAATCATGAAACACACTCCTCCACCTTTGGATTTACCGGCCTCGGCTGTTCTGTCCATCCGTAAAACAGAAAAGTTGTCAGACGGCGTTACAGCAGTGTCCGGAACCGAGGGCGTGAGCCATGTTTCAGTCAAACAAATGATGTTACAGTCCCTTATGTCCCATTGGAAACTTATCCTGGCTCTAAGATCATCCATTTTATTCTCCAAGGATTGGGCATTAGCGAGCAAAATGCTCTGTAGAGGAGGACTGTGAGCCCTTTTCCTCAGTCTGTTGCGAATACCAGCGCGTTTTCCACGGTGTTTCTTGTTCCGTCGCCTGTGGCCATTGTTCTCCTCCGCGTTCTGAAGAATCTCGAGAGGCCACGATGGACCAATTTGTGAGTGAGCTGTTGAGGGATGATTGTGTTGAATGCTGAACTGAAGTCTATGAAGTCGGTGGAGTCACAGTTCGATTGCTTCAGTCTGTTGTGCTGCTGTGCGGTTTGTGATTGTAGCTCTGCTTTTTTATTGAATCTTTACCTTACTTTCACTCTGTTGTTTAAAGTGATAATATATAACTTAATTCCCACCATATTTCTGGTATTATCTATCAAACTAATCTGATCGCTCGCTTTTAAAACCGCGAGTGCAGCGCGTTAGCATTCGCTAGCCGGTTAGCTTGTCACTCGCGGTTCCATTCGCGTTGCTATTCGCGCCTATTATTGTTTTCTTTTTTCTCGCTCCGTTTTCATTTCTCTCTCGCTCCGTTTTTCACGAGTTCATCAAACAACAGTGGTAAGTGGTAAGTGGAGTGGTAAGTGGTAAGTTAAGTTGGTATCATTCATCAATCACGGTGAGTAATGGCTTCTTCTCCTGTTATTGTTATTTGCACAGTCTGCCACATGTACAGTTTATCTATCTCTGTCGGCGATGAGGGATTCACATGTGATAAATGCAGGGAAATAGTTAGGCTGACAGAGAAGGTTTTAGAACTAGAGACACGCATCCAAACTTTAGTTGAGGACAGTAAGAATGTGAGGGCTGTAGATACTGCTTTGGATGTGACTAGCTCAGGGACTCCTGTACATTGTTCGGTTCCGGCATTAGCGCCTGTGCAGCAGGGCAACTGGGTGACTGTGAGGCAGCATAGTCGCGGGTCAAAACACCGCTCTTCCGTTCCGATCAGAACATCAAACAGGTTCTCCCCACTCAGTGATGCACCCACTGAGAAACCTGGTGAAAGTGCTCTAGTTATTGGCGATTCTATTGTACGGAACGTGAAAATAGAGACACCAGCCACCATAGTCCATTGTTTACCGGGAGCCAGAGCGCCTGACATCTTGGCAAATTTAAAAGTGCTGGCTAATGCTAAACGTAAATTCAGTAAGATTGTTATCCACGCCGGCGCTAATGATGTTCGACTTCGCCAGTCGGAGATCACTAAAAATAATGTTAAAGAGGTGTGTGAACTTGCAAGTACGATGTCAGACACTGTAATATGCTCTGGCCCCCTCCCTGCTTACCGGGGTGATGAGATTCATAGCAGACTGTCATCATTAAATGACTGGATGTCTAAGTGGTGCCCGCAAAACAACATAGGTTTTATAGACAATTGGACGAGTTTTTGGGGCAGACCTGACCTGTTGAAAAGAGATGGTGTTCATCCCTCCTGGGGTGGTGCCGCTATTCTCTCTAGAAATTTGGCACATAGTCTTAGAGTTCATACTTGACTAACTGGAGCCCAGGTCAGGAAGCAGACAGACTGGCTAAACCGACCGTCTGCTAGCCGCCTCACGTCACAGAAGTCAGTTAATTCTCAGCACATAGAGACTCCTTCACCTAGATATCACACTATAGAGATTGTGTCTGTTCCCCGAACTAGAAAATACAGAAAACGTCAAAAACTATTTATGAGTAACCATTTAATTGATGTTCAACAAATAAAAAATGTTTACAATACACAGAAACAATTGATAAAACTTGGTTTACTGAATATCAGGTCCCTTTCTACAAAAGCACTTTTTGTAAATGATTTGATTAATGATCATAACCTAGATTTGCTCTGTTTGACAGAAACATGGCTAAAACCAGATGAATACATTATTTTAAACGAGTCCACCCCCCAAGATTACTGTTACAAAAATGAGCCGCGTCCAAAAGGTAAAGGGGGAGGTGTTGCTACAATTTATAACAATATTCTCAGTATTTCTCAGAAGACAGGCTTTAAGTATAACTCCTTTGAAGTAATGGTGCTTCATATAAAATTATCTAGAGAAAAAAGTATTAATGATAAATCCCCCATAACGTTTGTACTGGCTACTGTATACAGGCCACCAGGGCACCATACAGACTTTATTAAAGAATTTGCTGATTTTCTATCAGAGTTAGTGCTGGCTGCAGATAGAGTCCTAATTGTGGGTGATTTTAATATCCATGTTGATAATGAAAAAGATGCATTAGGATCAGCATTCATAGACATTCTGAACTCTATTGGGGTTAGACAACACGTTTCAGGACCTACTCATAGTCGAAATCATACTCTAGATTTAATACTGTCACATGGAATTGATGTTAATGGTGTTGAAATTCTGCAGCAAAGCGATGATATATCAGATCATTATCTAGTCTTGTGTAAACTCCATATAGTTAAAGCTGTAAATTCAACTCCTTCTTATAAATATGGTAGAACCCTCACTTCTACCACAAAAGACTGCTTTGTAAGTAATCTTCCTGATTTATCTCAATTCCTCAGCATATCCAACAGCTCAGAACAACTTGATGATGTAACAGAAACTATGAACTCTCTCTTTTCCAGTACTTTAGATACAGTTGCTCCTTTACGCTTAAGGAAGATTAAGGAAAAGAGTCCAACACCGTGGTATAATGAGCTCACTCGCACTCTAAAGAGAGCCCGGAAAATGGAGCGCCGGAAAACAAAATGGAGCGCGTTTAGCTGGAAAGGAAAACAAAACTAGAGGTATTTCGTTTAGCTTGGCGGGAAAGTACCCTATCCTACAGAAAAGCTTTAAAAACTGCTAGATCTGATTACTTTTCGTCTCTTTTAGAACAAAACAAACATAACCCCAGGTATTTATTCAATACAGTGGCAAAATTAACAAAAAATAAAGCATCAACAGGTGTTGACATTTCCCAACAGCACAGCAGTAATGATTTTATGAACTACTTTACTTCCAAGATTGATACTATTAGAGATCAAATTGTAACCATGCAGCCGTCAGCTATATCATCACATCAAATAGTGTACTATAGATCCCCTGAGGAACAATTCCACTCATTCTCTACTATAGGAGAGGAAGAATTGTATAAACTTGTTAATTCATCTAAACCAACAACATGTATGTTAGACCCTATTCCATCTAAACTACTAAAAGAGGTGCTTCCAGAAGTCATAGATCCTCTTTTGGCTATTATTAATTCGTCATTGTCATTAGGATATGTCCCCAAAAACTTTAAATTGGCTGTTATTAAGCCTCTCATTAAAAAACCACAACTTGACCCCAAATATCTAGTTAATTACAGACCGATCTCGAATCTCCCTTTTCTGTCAAAGATATTAGAAAAGATTGTATCCTCACAATTATATTCCTTCTTAGAGAAAAATGATATCTGTGAGGATTTCCAGTCAGGATTTAGACCGTATCATAGTACTGAGACTGCTCTCATTAGAGTTACAAATGACCTACTCTTATCATCTGATCGTGGTTGTATCTCTCTATTAGTTCTACTGGATCTTAGCGCTGCGTTCGACACTATCAATCACAACATTCTTTTGAATAGACTAGAAAACTTTGTTGGCATTAGTGGAAGTGCATTAGCATGGTTCAAATCGTACTTATCTGACCGCCATCAATTCGTAGCAGTGAATGAAGAGGTATCATATCGATCACAAGTGCAGTATGGAGTTCCTCAAGGCTCAGTACTAGGGCCGTTACTTTTCACGCTTTACATGTTACCCTTGGGAAATATCATTAGGAAACACGGGGTTAGCTTTCACTGTTATGCTGATGATACTCAGCTCTATATTTCTTCACGGCCTGGTGAAACACACCAAATTGAGAAACTTATGGAATGCATAGTCGATATAAAAAACTGGATGACGAGTAATTTCTTACTGCTAAATTCTGAAAAAACAGAGGTGTTACTTATCGGACCTAAAACCCCCACAAGTAATAACCTAGAACACTGTCTAACACTTGATGGCTGCTCTGTAAATTCTTCGTCATCAGTCAGGAACCTAGGTGTACTATTTAATAGTAATCTCTCCTTTGACAGCCACGTTTCTAGCATTTGTAGAACTGCATTTTTTCATCTTAAAAATATATCTAAACTGAGACCTATGCTCTCAATGTCAAATGCAGAAATATTAATTCATGCGTTTATGACCTCAAGGTTAGATTATTGTAATGCTTTATTGGGTGGTTGTTCTGCACGCTTAATAAACAAATTACAGATGGTTCAAAATGCAGCAGCTAGAGTTCTTACTAGAACCAGGAAGTATGAGCACATTAGCCCGGTTCTGTCAACACTGCACTGGCTCCCTACTAAACATCGTATAGATTTTAAAATCTTGTTAATTACTTATAAAGCCCTGAATGGTTTAGCTCCTCAGTACTTGAGCGAGCTCTTATCGCATTATAGTCCTTCACGTCCGCTGCGTTCTCAAAACTCTGGCCATTTGATAATACCTAGAATATCAAAATCAACTGCAGGCGGCAGATCTTTTTACTATTTAGCGCCCAAACTCTGGAACAATCTACCAAACACTGTTCGGGAGGCAGACACACTCTGTCAGTTTAAATCTAGATTAAAGACCCATCTCTTTAACCTGGCGTACACATAACACACTAATACACTTCTATTATTCAAATCCATTAAAGGATTGTTAGGCTGCATTAATTAGATCAACCGGAACCGGGAACACTTCCCATAACACATGATGTACTTGTTACATCATAAAAATATTGACATCTACGCTAATATTAGTCTGTTTCTTTCTTATTCTGTTTCTCAGTCCGTGTCTGGATCAGATGGTGGATTGGCGCCGGGAGATGATGTCTGCAGCCCAGATTGTCGGCGGAGGCCGGAGCCCTGGATGAGCCCCGGGGACATAATCCCAGTGAAGACCTCGACTTAAAATACAATAAAACTAAAAATAAAACAAATAACTAACAATATAATAAAATACCTAACTACATAATACTATTATTGTTAGAAATTGCAACAATATTAAAATAGAAATATAAAACATTTAAAGTCTTAATTAAAACAATAAATAAACAATAATATCCTGGCCAGAGGAGAACTGGCCCCCCGACTGAGCCTGGTTTCTCCCAAGGTTTTTTTTTCTCCACTCTGTCACAGAGGGAGTTTTGGTTCCTTGCCGCTGTCGCCTCTGGCTTGCTCAGTTGGGGACACTTAATTTCTAGCGATTATCGTCAATTTAATTTCACAGATATTATTTAAACTAAACTTAGCTAGACAATGACATCTCTGAATTCAATAATGAAATGCCTTTAACTGAAAATTGAGTGTTTAATCTTATTATTATACATTACTGACACTCTATCCTCCAACTTGATACTGTTAAGTGCTTTGACACAATCTGTATTGTTAAAAGCGCTATATAAATAAAGGTGACTTGACTTGACTTGAACAGCATTCTGACATACGTGTCTTTTTTGTCCAGATGTGTGAGGGCTGGGTGGAGGGCAGTGCCGATGGCGTCATCAGTCAAGCGGTTGGACCGATATGCAAACTGGAAGGGGTCCAGGGAGGGGGGAGGACAGACTTGATGTGGTGCATGACTAGTCGTTCAAAGCACTTCATGAGGATAGGAGTAAGTGCGACTGGACGGTAGTCATTGAAGCAGGATGGAGATGACTTCTTCGGGACTGGAATGATGGTGGTAACCTTGAAGCATGTGGGGACAACAGCCTGACTTAGCGAGATGTTGAAAATGTCTGTGAAGACATCGGTGAGTTCCACTGCACAGTCTCTCAGTACACGCCCAGGAATGTTGTCAGGACCCGGGGCTTTGCTTGCATTGATCCTGTGGAGAGATCTCCTCACGCTGTCCAAGTCATCACCTGGTCGCCGGGAGGAGGTGGAGTCTTCTGTGCAGTGGTGCTGTTTTGTGCCTCAAAGCGAGCGAAGGCGGCATTCAGCTCGTTCAGCAGGGGGATGGTGCTGTCACAGGTCTGTGGTGGGTGCTTGTAGTCCGTAATGGTCTGAATCCCCTGCCACAGGCTCCGAGTGTCTCTGCTGTCGCTGAAACGATGGGCTATCCTCCTGGAGTACTGTCTCTTAGCCTCTCTGATGCCGTGTGATAGATTGGCCCTAGCTGTCCTTGGGCCCACCTCATCTCCAGCTCTAATGGCAGCGTTCCGAGCCTTCAGGAGTCTGTAGACCTCCCCTGTCAGCCACGGCTTCTGGTTGGCCCGGACAGTGATGGTCTTTGTGACTGTTACATCATCAATACAATTGGTGATGTAGGCAGTGACAGTCTCTGAGTACTCTTGGAGGTCTGTGGTGTTGTTGTATGTGGCAGCCTGCTTAAACATATTCCAGTCAGTGGTGTTAAAACAGTCTTGAAGTGCCTCTGACGACCCTTCCGGCCACACTTGTATCTGTTTGTGAACTGGTTTGGTGACTTTAACGATCGGTCTGTATGCAGGAATTAGCATGACAGTGATGTGGTCTGAGGTGCCAAGATGGGGGAGGGGTAGGGCCTTGTAAGCTCCTCTCTGGGTGGTGTAAACAAAGTCCAGTGTGTTGTTTCCCCGTGTTGGAAAGTCAACATGTTTGTGTATTTTTGGGAACACACTCTTTAGGTCTGCGTGATTAAAGTCTCCAGCCAAGATGAGAAAAGCATCTGGGTGGGCTGTCTGCTGCTCACTGATGTGCTGGTACAGTTCATTCAGTGCCTCACTCCTGTTGTTGTTGGAGTTGGGAGGGATGTATACAGCAGCGAGCATTATGGCTGTATATTCTCTCGGTAGATAGAACGGCCGGCACTTAATCATCATAAACTCCACCAGGGGTGAGCAGTGTTTGCAGACCACAACAGCGTCGCGGCACCACGCTTCATTTAAGTAAACACAAAGCCCGCCGCCGCATGTCTTACCTCCCTCAACGAGAACTCTGTCCGCTCAATAGCATGATAGCTGGTCGCGCTGAATGGCGCAGTCCGGCACGCTGTTCCTGAGCCATGTTTCCGTGAAAACAAAAACACAACAGTCTCTTACAGTCCTCTGAGTTGAGCGTAGTAGTCGGATGTAGTCCAGTTTATTGTCCAAAGAGTGTATGTTGGCCAGTACGATGGTGGGGATAGCTGGCTTGTGTGGGTTAGCCGCTAGCCTAGCCCGGATACCTCCACGCTTACCCCTATTCTGCTTCCTCTTGTGCCACCTCCGCTGTGGGCGAGATGCAGTAGTGGGGGTGGGTGATGTTGTAGGCCTCCGGAGCAGACCGAGGTCCCGCAGCTCTTCGGCGTGCGCGAAGTTTGACTCTAAAAATGTGGTTCTGCCGACGTCGAGCAGAAACTCACGACTGTATGCGTGCTTTAAAACAGATAGACGTGACGAAGACGTACAAAAACACTGCGACTCACAAGATAAGAAACACGAAAACATTGTTCTGTCGGGAGAGAGAGAAGCCGCAGCGTGTGCACGCGCCGCCATCTTGTAACACATACAATGATATAGTATATAGAATTGTTATTATTATTATTAAAGTACTTGCCAAAAGTTGGAAACATTACAATTATTGATTCTGAAATAAATATCTTCTGCTCATCAAGGCTGAATTTATTTGATTAAAATAAAGTTAGAAAAAAAACAGCAATATTGTGAAATATAATTATGAATTTAAAATAAAAGTTTTCAGTTTTAATATATTATAAAATGTAATGTTATTCCTGTGATGCAAAGCAGAATTTTCTTCATTACTCCAGTTTTCAGTGTCGCATGATCTTTTAGAAATCATTACAATTTATTTGACTCTCAAGAAACATTTCTGATTATTATCAATGTTGAAAACAATTTTGCTGCTTCATATTTTGTGTGGAAATGGTGTTACACTTTATTTTTCAGGGTTTTTTGATAAATATAAAGTTTAATGAACAGCATTTATCAAACATATTAATTAAATTTGTTAATGCATTTATTAAATAGAAATCATTTTAAATGTTCTCATTCACTCACAGTAACACGTTTCAGCGCTGAATCTACTTGCGTTTGGTTCTTTGAATCATTTGAACGCTTTTAACTGTCCTGCAGATGGCGCCGCAAGCTTGTGCAGCGCTCTCAGGATCATTCCGTCCATGATGTTTTCTAAAACAATCTTTTCGCAGTTTATTTAGGTAATAGCTCAGGGCCATTTGCGCGATTTCAATCATCATGCAGTAACCAACCCCACCCCAAAAATACAAAAAAAGCTCAGATCTACGCAAATCACATGGGTCGTCCCTCAGAGGTCGGAAAATACGGAAATCCATATTTATACGGAAAAATCACATCCCTGATTAATGAGCTGCTGGATTCATGAATATTAATCATGTTGTCTGCATTTGCTCGAACTGATTTGCTGAAATCAAAACAGGGACGATAATAGGTGAGCGCCAGCCAATGAGATTGTCATTTGCGCATTAGCTCCACCTACTACCGGAGAACCCGGCAGTTCTTAAAAGCTGAAGAATTCCAAAGGAACTTCTTTATTTTGACAGGAAAATACAACAAAGAATATCGTTTACATACCATGCAGAATTGACACGCTACATGTAAGACTCTCTCTCTCTTTGCGTGTGAGAAAAAAGCATAGCGACGGCGAGTCGTGCGCTTCATACTAGAGCTTACGGTACATCAAATACAGGTGCGCTGCACATCCATTCAGATGATCTGAAAAATAGCACAGATCGCTTGACAGAGTGAAACTCTTAAGCGCTCAGTCAAAGTGTTCGGCGAGTGAAAATATATCAGTGTTAAACTTATATATAGCCTCCAACTCACACACTGGCGATTAAAATCTGAGCACTTATTAGCCAGAGGCTAATATTAGACATCATTTAGGCTACGTTCACACTGCGAGCCTTAGTGCTCAATTCCGATTTTTTTTCTCAGATCTGATTTTTTTGTATAGCTGTTCACATTCTTGTTTTAAATGTGGCCAACATCATATTTACAGTCTGAACAGATCATGGTTCTGAACTGACCCGCATGCGCAAAAGAACAATACGAACAGGGTTTCCAGATTATCACAACAAAATCCGCCAATTGTTTCTCAAAACTAGTCCAAAACTAGCCCAATCATGTTCAGGGGGTGAATATCGCGTTAGTGGGGTCACGTTAACCCACAAAGTTTAAAAACAACCCACGGCAACAGTGGAAAAAGTAGCCAAATTCTGCGTTGAAACTGTGGATTTGGCAACACTTGCGCAACGCGCCGTCATATGGAAGTAAACACAGAGGATATAAAGTAAGCGATTATGCGTTTATGGTGTGATCTGCTGCAGAAGCCAGCGAAATTATGAGCAGGCAATATGAAAAAATAAAGACAAGGATGTGACAAAAGATAGCAGAGTTTTGAAACTTTTATGATACGAGCCCTCGTGTTTTGCTTGTGGAGTTGTCACTGTAATACATATGACTTCTGACACATCACTGTACTTCCACTGATTACTTTTCACTACTATCTTAATAACTTTGGGTATGTAAAATCTTTTAAGTGTCTCTCGTCAGCGCGGAATTATTAAGAATGTCGATCTAGAGTGATGTAAAAGCCGCATGAAATCCGACATGACCGTTCACATTGCGGTTGCATTGCAAAACATCTGAAATGGATCGGATTTAGTACCACATATGGAAGTGGCACAAATCGGAATTGAAAAGATCAGATTCCATGCGGTTTGTGCTGTCCACATTGTCATGACAAAAACAGATTTGAGTCACGTGTGAGCAAAAAAATTAGATTTGGGCCACATTTACCGGCAGTGTGAACGTAGCCTTAGTCACCCAGGGTGAAGATTTAGTCGCATATTTGAGTGATTTACTGGCAATGTGCTAGCACGTTTGTATTTCTTCTTCGCTGCTCTAAATAGTGGTTGCTTGTGGTAACACAGCACAACTTCCTGTGTTTGCATTCTGAGCAGCGAAGAATAATTGATTTCCGATTTGCAGCGTTAAGCAAAGCTAGCGGGCATAACTATAGGTCTTGTTAAAGAAAATGGTATCGGATCGGTACATGGGTTCAAGTACTCGCCGATACCGATGCCAGAATTTTCTGTGGTATCGGAGGAATTTCCGATATTAGTATCGAATCGGAACAACCCTAATTGTAATTATGGACCATTTATTTCTACTTAAAACTTTTCTTGTTCTGCTCTTGCGTGTACGGCAGCCCATAGAACCACTTGCAGAAAAGTTATGAAATTTGGTACACAGATTGAGGACAGTCTTAACATTAACCATAACACGATCAAAACACTATCCATTTTTCCCCATGTCATGTTGGGAGTCGGACATACTTTAAAACACACTGGTGTATTGTTACAAAACTTCTGAAACTGGTGTATTGTTACAAAACTTTTCCGCTTCCGGCGCTGCTCTGTACAGTCGACGTTAAGGATGGCTCCGCTCAACTTGTGCTTTTATATACTTTTTTACATATCTTTACTTTCTCTTTTTACACGCATAACGTCTGCACTATTTATATACGACAAAAGAACACTTTTGGACATTGGACACCGCTGCACTAACCTGCTTCAGGACACTTTATCCACGGATCCAGTGTGGCCATTGGAGATACTTCGGAACACCGAGGTTAACAAAGGCCGCCTGAATAATCCCAGGAGGCGAAAGAAACACCGCGGGCGACGAGCTGGAATTCGTGACAGACGGAGAAAAAGGGCTCACAGTCCTCCTCTACTGAGTATTCTGCTCGCTAGTGTCCAATCCTTGGAAAATAAGATGGACGATCTTAGAGCCAGGATAAGTTTCCAACGGGACATTAGGGACTGTAACATCCTTTATTTGACTGAAACACGGCTCACTCCCTCGGTCCCGGATACCGCTGCAACACCGTCTGATAACTTTTCTGTCTTACGGATGGACAGAACAGCCGAGGCCGGAAAAACCAAAGGTGGTGGAGTGTGTTTCATGATTAACAAGAAATGGTGTGACCCCAGGAATATCTCCATTCTGTCGCGTTCCTGCTCGCCTCATCTGGAACATCTCTCCATTATCTGCCGCCCATTCTATCTGCCCCGAGAGTTCCCAGCGATCATCGCTACTGCCGTTTACATTCCACCTCAGGCAGACACCGGCTTGGCCTTGTCCAAAATACATGATGAGCTCAGCGGCTACATCAACAAACACCCTGACGCTGCCTCTATCATCGCGGGGGACTTTGACAAAGCCAACCTCAGGAAGGTCATGCCGAACTTCCATCAGCATGTATCCTGTCCAACTAGAGGACCGAATACACTGGATCATTGCTACACTCAGTTTAAGAATGCCTACAAAGCTCGTTCCCTGCCGGCTTTTGGTAAATCGGACCATGCCGCCATTTTCCTCACACCGGAATATAAACAAAGGATCGTTCAGGAATCCCCGGGGGAGAGGGAAGTGACGCGCTGGTCCTCCCACTCTGAAGCTATGCTACAGGCGTCTCTTGATGACGTCGACTGGGACATGTTCCGGGCGAGTTCAGCTGACGTCAGCGAGTTCACGGATGTAGCATTAAGCTTTGTTAACATGCTAAACGACCAAGCCACTGAAACGGTAACAATAAGGACATTCTCAAATCAGAAACCGTGGGTGGACAGAACAATCCGTGCTGCGGTTAACCAACGCACTGCCGCATACAACGCCGGTCTTTTGTCAGGAAACATGAGCGAGTACAAAGCATCGTGCTATGCTCTCCGACGGGCAGTTAGAGCTGCTAAACTCCGATACAGGGAGAGAATTGAGACACATTTTCAGCTCAATGACTCTCGACGCATGTGGCAGGGACTGAAGACCATCTGTTCCTCTGGAAATAACTCCTCCGCCGAGGTGAGAGCAGATCCATTGTTGGCCGAAGAGTTAAACACCTTCTACGGCCGCTTCGAATGTAATGGCGGCGCGACTCTGCCGATCAGCGCGTCAGGAAGCAGCAGACAGAGCAGCGATGATGATCATGTTATCACCGTGTCGGAGGACGAGGTTCGGAGAGAACTAAGGAGAGTGAACGTCAGGAAAGCCGCCGGACCTGATGGGATTACTGGCTGCGTTCTGAGATCCTGCGCCGACCAGCTTGCTGGTTTGTTTACTTCCATCTTTAATGAGTCCCTTGCTACCTCTGTGGTTCCCACCTCATTTAAGAAATCTGTCATCATCCCTGTGCCTAAGAACAGTAAAACCTCTTGCCTGAATGACTATCGCCCAGTTGCCCTCACATCAACAGTCATGAAGGTTTTTGAGAGACTTTTAAAGAAACACATATGCTCCTCCATCCCTGCTACTTTGGACCCTCTCCAGTTTGCCTATCGCCCAAATAGGTCTACTGATGATGCCATCTCTCAGGTACTGCACTCTTCCCTCACACATATTGACAGCAAAAATGGCAACTATGTCAGACTGCTATTCATTGACTATAGCTCAGCTTTCAACACTATAGTTCCCACCAAGCTAGCTGTCAAACTCTCAGACCTCGGCCTAAACACTTCACTCTGTGACTGGATTCAAGACTTCCTCACCGGCAGACCACAAGTGGTGAAAATGGGCCAGTTCACCTCCAACTCCATCACCCTGAACGTAGGAGCCCCGCAGGGCTGTGTCCTGAGTCCCCTGCTCTACTCTCTCTACACACACGACTGTGTGTCCTCTCACAGCTCCACTTCTATTGTTAAATTTGCTGATGATACTGTGGTTCTGGGCCTCATTTCCAACAATGATGAGACCGCATACTTGGGTGAGGTAGAGAGACTTACATCATGGTGCCAGGACAACTGTCTCTCTCTGAACGTGAGCAAAACTAAAGAGCTGATTGTAGACTTCAGGAAGAGACAGCAGCGGCCCTACACTCCTCTTATGATCAGCGGGACCCCTGTGGAGTGGGTGAGCAGCTTCAAGTACCTCGGTGTAAACATCTCCGAGGACCTGACTTGGACTGCACACATTCAAACACAGGTCAAGAAAGCCAGGCAAGACTGTACCATCTGCGACAGCTGAGGAAATTCAGGGTCTCACCAGCAATCCTGAAAACTTTCTATTCAGGTGCCATAGAAAGTGTATTGACTCAGTGCATCTCAGTGTGGTATAGTAACGCCACAAATCAGGACTGCAAAGCTCTGCAGAGAGTCGTGCGCTTAACTGAGCGCATCTCAGGGTCTGCCCTCCCCTCTCTGCAGGACATCTACCTCAAACGCTGCAAAAGCAGAGCTGCAAAAATAATCAAGGACTCAAATCACCCCGGTAGCCGTCTTTTCATCACACTGCCATCTGGCAAGCGCTTCAGGAGCATGATGGCAAAAACTGAGAGACTGAGGAGGAGCTTCTTCCCTCAGGCCATCAGGCTCCTAAACTCAGTCTCATAACATCTACAGGACTCAATTTAATAAACTGTAAAAACATTCATTATTCTCCATCATCCGCATTGCTGCTATGTGTACATACCCGGTACAACCTGTTTTGCACATTCCTCTTGCACATCCCTGTTTATATTAATATTTATTAAATCCACAGTAGACTGTATTGCACATTTTATTTTATTTCATTGCACATTTTACTCATTTTATTTTTATTTTATTTTATTTTTATTATTTTTTATCTTACTCTTACCTATATTTATATATATTCTCTTGTGTTATGTTTCATTTTTTATTTTATTTTTTTGCACTGTCCATTGAGCGGACCCGTCCTGACCTACATTTCACTACTGATTATACCCTGTATGATTGTGTATGTGACAAATAATAAAGAACCTAGAACCTGGAACCTAGAAAAAAAAGTTATGGATTTCATATCAAGGATTTCATCAATTAATTTGATGCCGTGATGCCAAACTGCATCTGAGGGTCTACAAAGTTTTGACATACTGACACCAAACTTAGAGCATGTCATTGCCACCTCACACTGACCACATGACCAATTTGTTAACAGCACTGCCTACTGGCCAAAAGCAATAAACCAGTAAATTATATTATACCAGTATATTTATGATTTTTTAGCCATTTTGAATAAAATCACATTAAAATGCCTTTAGTAACTCATTTTTGCAGTTGGTCTGATGCTTGCTTCTGTAGTGCTTGGCCTCTTAATTTCTGCTAGCAGCTACGTACATGTAGGTTTATATTAGGATATAGAGATTATCAAAGACTAGTTTTGTCCAAAGTTTAGATTTATTTCATTTATGTAATTTTAATTTATTTATTTATTTTGAAGTGTCAGTTTTTGCATAATGATTACAGCCAAACCAGAAGACAGTAGGGATATAACGATATCAATATCGTGATATCGCGATAGCAAATAGTCTCGATATTATCGTGGTCACGTGACGATATGAAATGATAGGTGTTCCGGAAAAAAACAAAAAAGTGTAGTTTTTAAAATATATTTAAACTAGTGCTGTCAAACGATTAATTGTGATTAATTGCATCCAAAATAAAAGTTTTTGTTTACATAATATATGTGTGTACTGTGCATATTTATTATGTATATATAAATACACACATACAGTATATATATATTTAGAAAATATTTACATGTATTTACATGTCTATATTTATTTTCATATAATTTTTATTATATATTAATATATTTAATATATGAACAATTTTTTTCTGAAATGTATACATGCATGTGTGTGTATTTAAATATACATAATAAATATGCACAGTACACACATATATTATGTAAACAAAAACTAAGTTAAACCAAGTTAAACAAAAAGTGAAACTTATTATTCTAACAGAAAATGTCTTTAAAGTGTTTTGGGCCATTATGCTTTGGCACACTATCTGTCAAAACTAAAACCAAAAGCACAATATGGTTTAATCCCTTCATCAAGTCTGTTTTCGCTGCGCGTTTCAAAGCGAAGCACACACATTTTCAGGCGATCAGCTCATGATCTGCTGTTTTCCACACCTCAGAACGGCTCTGTTCAGAGTGAATGAATGCAGTGAACTCCACTACTGCATGTGCTGTGTGTTTAGCGTGAGTTTATTCATTTTCATTTATTTTACAGTGCAGTTATTTTACGATATATGGCTTTTACTGTCATTGTTGTATTATTATTATTATATTCTAATTAGTTTGGCTTCCTAAAACACCAGTGTGAATGTAATTTAGACAGACAGTATACCACAAATAAAAAGAGGGTTGAGTCCCCTTTAAAGTTCTGATACAAAGTCAATTCACTGACTTTTTTCTGACTTAAGTTTTCTTAGTTAAGAACATGGGCTGGAGCTCTTAAAGGGGTGGTTGACTGGTTTTTTTCTAGGCTTGATTGTGTTTATGGGGTGCAGTCTAGCATGTGTTCATGCTTGGTTTTTTTAAAAACGCATTATTTTTCACATAATTTACCTTTATTCCACACCTCTCTGTCCCTTCTCTGACAAACGCCTCGATTATTTTTCACGCGATGAGATTGGTTAGCTGGCTCAGTGTGTTGTGATTCGCTAAACCTTACTGCACGTGTCCCGCCCCTCACCTCAGTGGCACGGTTGAATTGTAAACAGTGGCGTTGTCTGCTTATCAATTTGAGCCCGATTCTCGTGCAGACAAGCACTTAATGGTATGTTTGGTTGTTGTTGTCTCATACTTTTAAATACGCTGCTATTTGTAAGTGCTACTGCTTCTGTTAGCTTTTAATATACGGTTTTATCCTGATTAAATCTTTAATACAGCACAGCAACCGCACGCGTGTCCATTTATAATACTTCTCATTGCTTTGTGTAAATAAGTGTATAATTGGAACAGTTTGTTGGAGCTTATCTGACGATCTGAATGAGAGAGAGAGAGAGAGAGAGAGAGAGAGAGAGAGAGAGAGAGAGAGAGAGAGAGAGATGCAGAGCAGGGCGACAGAGTAACAGTATTAAGAACCGCTGCTTTAATGATTTTGAAACTTGAGAATCCATTAGAATCGTTAGAAGACAGAATCGCGATTCATATGAATAGATTTTTATGTACATCCCTAGTTTTCTCTTCCTCTTCTCTAAAGCAGCGCCTCGCCCCCTTTGCTGCGTGTTCCCGGGGGCGGGGTTTATCTGGGTCCGTGACGTATCAGACCCGGGAAGTAACTCCTTGTAGTCCCTTACCTGTCGTTTTTGTAGGCATTAAACTGCCAGAATTTTAAAAGACGATATCTCCGTTTGCATTGAACTTTCAGCGCCGCAACTCTGCAGATATTGTTTATGCTCAAACAGCAACATTACACACTAACTAATGTTGAAAAAGTGAAATCGCAATCAACCACCCCTTTAATTTTGAACTCTCAAAGTGCATTAGATACAATTTAACTTTAAAATGTACTAAATTAAAAAGAAAATTCAATTATTCATGTCTTTTTTTTTTTTTAAATATCGCAATAAATATCGTATCGTGGACTTCATATTGCAGTAGTATTGTATCGCAAGATTTTGATTTCATTACATCCCTAGAAGACAGATTTTTTTTGTGTTACCCATAATCTAATTTAAACATCAAAATTCAATAAAAATATAAAAAAAATAAACAGGAATATATTTTAGTTTTTTCATATTTCCAATTAATTTCCTACGGTGTTAATTTTTGACCATGAACAACATAAGTGTGACTATTTTCTTTATGACTATTCAGCTTTTTTCAAATAGAGTCCACAATTTTTTTTGATTTTCACATAGCAAGTGCTGCAAAAGTCACCAAATTTAATCCCATTGCAATTAAGTTATGATTTTTTAAAATTCTAACATTTTTGGTGGGTAAAATGACCGAACACCAGAGGGTTAAATAAAGTTTGGTATCTGCCATTTTTTTAGGTTTAAGAATTATCTGCTGTGTGTCTGTACACGACCATTTTTTGGTCAAACATAATGTAATCTTTGCATAAAAATATCAATGTTTCCAATACACTGAAGGGTATTCATTATAATACCATGGAATGAGATGAATAAAAAAATAAATGAGATACAACATAGAATGAGATAAATATAGAATGAGAAAAATCGCAGCACAATTCCAAAAACTGCACAAACTCTTGGCAGATGAAAGATTACCTATTATGAGAAAGTCTACTAACAGTACTTACATGTATTTCCAGTATCTATAGGTGTGCAGATCTGATACTGCACCCATTCCTTTGCAATCTGGAAGGCCTCAAATGGGACAATTTTACAAGCCAGACGAACTGCTTCCCCCTGCTGAGCCCTGAAAGCTGTTTATGAAAAGAAAAAAAAATGTTCAGGGGTTAACCAAACCATTGTAAATGCAGTTTTTTTGTGTTTTGATTTTTATAATTTGTTCTTTGCTAATTTCTGTAATTTGTTCGCTGTTTGAATAACCATTGAAATTAAAGCATTTTAATTAGTAACTTCATGTTACTAATCAAATCAACTGGGTTGATTATATGATGTGTAGTATATGAAATCGGTTTTATTTTTTTCCAAATTCCGTTTTTTCCGTTTTAATTGTTCTGGATTCCATTTTTTTCCGTTTTAATTTTCCTTTACTCCTTTTTAATGGTTAAATTAAATACTATTATTCACAAAAGCATGTCTAACTAATTAAAATCATGAAACTTATACAATTTCTCATCAATTTATTAAACGTTTAACAAAAAATTACATTTTATTTTATTGTTACCAAATTCTGTTTTAGCATGTCTAATGATTTGAATGCATACAAACAAATTAATTTATTAAAATTCATTCTTAAAATAGCATTTTGAAATGTTTTTTCCCCTCAGAAATTCTGTGTTGTGTATTTAAATTTTTCTGGTTATGAAATGAAAGCATAAAACATTCATTTCAATTAATCTTTTAATTAGTGGAAAAAAATATTTTAATTATTTTTTTAATTAAAACATGGAAGAAATTGTGTCATTATTCCATAAAATGTAAGTTTTAATCATTTTTAGTAGTAGTAGTAGTAGTAGTAGTAGTAGTATTTCTAGTAATTTAGTACATTCTACTGTAATACATTTCTGGCATAATGTCCAAGTTAAACCAAACTTTTATTTTGACGGGTTGCTGTGAATACCTTTACATTTCTGTGTATATGATATGATGCTAATTTTACTCAAATGAATGGTGAAATGGTCGTGAAGTGCCTCTCAGAGCAGTTCTAGAGATGTTGTTCATGTATTTATGTCCTCATTTAGTGAGACGACAGATGCTGAAACCAAAGCAAGTTGCGCACGCTTCAGTATGTGTGTAGTAAACAAAACCGCCCATCTTTGCCATTCATTCACAGAGACACGCATAACATGCAGGATTCATATTTAAATAGTAATTTTGAGGGTTAATATTCACAGATACTAGTCCATATCACGATTTGATTTAAGGGTATTACCCTACTTTTGATTAATTCATTCAAAGTTTGACAAATTCGATGACATTGCACGTTATACAGTAAATTTAATTTTTATGACTGGATTCCACGATTCCATCCGCGTTTTCCACATCACGGAAATAATAGGGCCCTAGATGTGTGCATTTGATTGCCAAAATTACAACTGGACAAAATATTTAAAAGTTAGTAACAAGAAATTGTTGGTAAAAAGATGTTTGTATTTGTTAGTCAACAATTAAAAAAAACAAATATGTAAATAAATAAATAAAAAATCTTTTCAAGCACACTGATGTAATAACATTTAAATTTAGCTAATTAGTTACTAATCTAATTATAACTCACAATTAAAGGAGCAGTTGAAATCTTCATCACTATCAAAGTCCACTCTAGAGAATTCACAACCAGGACAATCATTCTTGGAGGGAAATCCGGTCTGTAAACGGCAAACAGGGCAGTTAAGAATGATAAGAAGCATTATTCAAGGCTGCTCTGTCTGGTATACACAACACTTACTTTAACGAGATTGATCCTTGCCGCTCTTAAATATTTTATCGCCATATGGCCAACTACAGGATCCTTTGATAAAATTTCATGTCGGAATAGGTTTCCCCAGGTCATTTGCGTGGAGGACCTCAGAAACTGTTTTAAATAATATATAAATAATGAATAAATATGGAATGCATAGTAGAGCAAATTCAGCAAAAAAATCTTGGTTGACCAGTGAGTTTCACTGAGTAGCTATAATGCCACTCAACCTGGCTAGGATGAGTAGTGAAGGCAAAAAGAGCTTCCATGTATTTATCCAGATTAACAGGAACTTGTACTTCAATATCGGAACCCTAAAGAGAAATATAAAAATATTTAGTATTTTTCATGAGAGAAAAAAAAGATTGCAACAAAACAGTGGTGTATGCTTTAACCTCACCACTAGAGAGCAGATTTGGCTACCCAGGGCACAGAGAACCTGACACAGCCTCTTCAAAAAAGTGTATCTTCTTTCCACAATGCCGCCTGATGATCTGAATTGTAAGATGGACAGTTGTAGTTATAACTAACAGAAGTAAATTCAGTTATTCTAAACTAAGCTTGGCAGTTTCAAGAGAAAATGTAAACTCACTGGTTACAGAGAGCTGCACCACCTGCTGACCTATATTAAAATAAAATTCAAAAGAGCAGTGTGCAGTCATACAAATAGTATACAGTCATTTAGAGCAGGGTTCCTTAAATTCGGCTCTGGATAGACACAGAGTTTAGTGCCAATCCTAATCAAACACACCTGAAAAAAGCTCATCAAGGCTTTGCCCGAAAGCCACTCTAACTTGTTGCCTTGCTGCCCTATCAGGCAATGACTTGTCAGGCAGCACAGGCTCCCAAAACTGATTTAGGACAGGCTTCTAATAGTTTAATGATCTACAACAAAATAGAGAGTGGTTTGATGATAACCAAGTTTATTAATATTAATTTCTTGCTAGAAAGACATCAAAACTGGAAAAAAGTCAATCAAAAACATATACACAACTGAATACCTATCACAAATTTTAGATGCTACCTTTATTTATTTATTTATTCTCAACTGTCACAGAATGTAATGCACAGGAAAGTGGGACATTACAGGCAGTGAAAGATACATCTATGCTGCCTTCAAAAATCGATCAGATTAAGGTACATCACAGGATGTGACACAATCATTGGATTTGGACATGCTTTGTTGCCTTCCTAATTGTCACATGCAAAGTAAGCTTTTTTTCAGCTTTTGGACGCAGTCAAGGACTTCAGTTACTAAAAAATTTCAAGTGAGTTTGATCTGGGATTGAGCTAAAACCTACAAAACAGTGCCCCTCCAGATTTAGGAACCCTGATTTAGAGTAAGACGTTTACTCACTGTGCAGCAGACAGGATGTAGTTCATGGCAACTTCATCAAAGAGTACCATAAATGGTTTCCTCTCCTCTAACTTTCCCTGTGGAAGTACAGAACAGGTTCAGTCAAAACTTCACACAACAGTGTTGCTCTTTATTGGTTGTCTATTTTGCACCATTGGCAAGTTCTTTCAATAACAGCAGTCAAGCTTTATATGCTTTTTATGGCCTATCTATTTAAATCAGCCTTCAATAAGTTCAATTTATCCTGTTAAAGTCGATTCTGTCACATTTTACTGCAAGAACAAATACGATGGATTAATGCTTTTTATTTGCTGATTAACTAAAAATTATAAAGAAAGTCTTAATAAATAATGCAGCCAACAATTGAAAATTAGATTTTTATTGAGTTTCCCTATACATGACAAACTCAGAGGTTAACAACAGACACAAAATAATTTTAAAAAGGAGAGAGAAATAAAACAGCAGGATGAATGAATTGAAAAAACATACATCATAATTTTCTCACAACTGTCTGTATGTGTGTGATTTCCATTCAGTCATGCTAACATTTTTTTTCATATGAGGCACTCTCAATCATTGATTCAAACCACATACTAATTGTAGGAGATTGTGTATCCTTCCAGCATCTAATTATCTGTCGTGCTGACTATATCTACAGTAACTAGCAGGGGTGCCTGTTACGATGCTGAAAGTTCAATGCAAACGGAGATATTGTCTTTTAAAATTATGGCAGCTTAATGCCTACAAAAATGGATCGTAGGAACTACAACGAGCTACTTCCCGGGTTTGTGACATCACAAACCCTGAAATTTGCATAAACCCTGCCCCAGGGAACATGATGCAACAAAGGGGGCGAGGCCATGTTGTGCTGCTTTAGAGAAGATGAAGAGTTGCCATGCCGTCAAAACTAGGGGTGCATGAAAAAATATATTCATGTAGGGTTGTCACGATACCATAAAAATGTCTTACGATACTATACCAGCTGAAGTATCATGATACCAAGTAGTATCACGATACCATGCAGTATTGTGTTAATTTAAAATTCAATTCTACAAAATGAATCCAAATTTCATAAATAAATAGATGTAAATGAAAACAGACAATATTTTTCTCTGAATACTTAATGTGAATGAATGACTGGCTATTGTTATCCATGAAATGATCTAAACAAATCTTAGCACTGCACAGAAGCTGCATGAAGTGACATTTAGATGTGGCATTTATACATTTAGACTGTATTTATAATTGCATAAATAAAGTTATGAGATTAATGTTTTAAATACTAAATTCAGAATATAGAAATATGTTGGAAAATAATGTAATATGCCTACTTTTAGATGGGAAACTTAAAACGGCCAGCAGGTGGCAGAAGTTCGTTACTGAATCACTGAGTCATTCAAACGATTCTTTCAAAACGGCTGAATCCTTCAGAAGCGAATCAAATGACTGTTTTTATGAATGGTTTAGTGAATCAGTGATTCGCCCAAGACAACGCGGATTTGGATTCGAACACAGAAACGAAACAAAAACAGCACTCTTGCTCGTGTCATATTGCCGAACTGTCAGGAGCATTTTTTGCTCGCATATCTTGAAATTTCCAAGTTAGCAGCATGTATATTAAAACATAACATTATAAATGAATAAATATATATATATATAATGTTAAGAACCAAGTGCAAAGCAGCTATGTTGATGAATGGAATTGCGTTCGTGATCGCAAAGATGCTTCCAGAAACGAACTAGTTCACCTGTTCTAGAAGTGGTCAAATGAACAAAACTGCGATAATACTTTCTTGCAAGATATTATGATGTTGAATAAGTGATGCTTGATCTGCTGTTTTTTAAAATGACATCAGACGGTCTGAATCAGACCCTTTCTTCTGATAAACTGCAGCATGAACGACGACGTGCAAGTGCAACTTCTCATTGCAAACTGAACTGAAGCGTCGGGAAACACTCAATACAATATAAAGCATATACACAGACTATACTACACAGAGCACAGCAGAAAGACATTTGGCAATCAACTTGTAATGTTTCTGCTGGCATGCATGTTCAACGTTTGAACGTTTAAAACAGTGTTGCTGCCGTGCATACTACATATCTTACGGTACTACCTTATGGACGATACTACCGTTTAAAAAATGCGATGGCACCGCGGGTATTTTTAAGCTTTAGTATCGCGATACTACCGTAGTACCGGTGTATCGTGCAACCCTATATTCATGTACGATTGCGATTCTGTCTTCTAACGGTTCTAATGGATTCACAAGTTTCAAAATCAGTGTTCTAAAGCAGCGGTTCTTAATCTTGTTTCTTGCGTCCCCTGCTCTGGACATGCTCTGCATCTCTCTCTCTCTTAGCTCAGCTCCATCAAACTGTGTTCCAATTATACACTTTGTGTATAGACAGATATTTTTCACATAGCTACGAGAAGCGTTAAACTTGGACTTGGACTTGGACACCACTACCATGGGCAAAGACCAAAGAGCTGTCAAAGGACATCAGGGACAAGATTGTAGATCTGCACAAGGCTGGAATGGGCTACAAGACCATCAGCAAGAAGCTTGGTGAGAAGGAGACAACTGTTGGTGCGATTATTTGGAAATGGAAGAAATACAAAACCATCAATCGCCCTCGGTCTGGAGCTCCATGCAAGATCTCACCTCATGGGGTATGGATGATCATGAGAAAGGTGAGGGATCAGCCCCGAACTACACAGGAGGAGCTTGTTAATGATCTCAAGGCAGTTGGGACCACAGTCACCAAGCAAACCATTGGTAACACACTACGCCGCAATAGACTGAAATCCTGCAGCACCCGCAAGGTCCCCCTGCTCAAGGCGGTAATGTACAGGCCCATCTGAAGTTTGCCAATGAACATCTAAATGATTCAGAGAAGGCTTGGGAGAATGTGCTGTGGTCAGATGAGACCAAAATTGAGCTCTTTGGCATCAACTTGACTCGCCGTGTTTGGAGGAAGAGTAATGCTGACTATCACCCCAAGAACACCATCCCTACAGTCAAGCACGGAGGTGGAAACATCATGCTTTGGGGCTGTTTCTCTACTAAGGGGACAGGACGACTTCACCGCATTGAGGGGCCAATGGACGGAGTCATGTACCCTAAAATATTAGATGAGAAGCTCCTTCCCCTCAGCCAGAACACTGAAGATGGGTCGTGGATGGGTCTTCCAGCATGACAATGACCCAAAACATACCACCAAGGCAACAAAGGAGTGGCTCAAGAAGAAGCACATTAAGGTCATGGAGTGGCCTAGCCAGTCTCCAGACCTTAATCCCATAGAAAATCTGTGGAGGGAGCTGAAACTTTGAGTTTCCAAGAGACCGCTAAGAAACCTTAATGATTTAGAGATGATCTGTAAAGAGGAGTGGACCAAAATCCCTCCTTAGATGTGTGCAAACCTGCTGACCAAATGCAAGACATGTCTTACCTCTGTGCTTGCCAACAAGGGTTTCTGCACAAAGTACTAAGTCATGTTTTAACTGCTTTTTTCTGGATTTTTTGTTTGATATTCTGTCGCTATCAGTTAAAATAAACCTACCATAAAAATGATAAACCCTTCTTTTTTTTAAAGTGGGCAAACTCACAAAATCAGCAGGGGATCAAATAATTATTTTCCCCACTGTATATATGTATATGTATGTATATATATATATATATATATTAGTGCTGTCAATCGATAAAAAAAAAAAAAAAAAAAACTAATTAATCGCACATTTTTCTAAAATTAATCGCGATTAATCCCACCTAACATTAAAGTTTTTAAATATACTTTTATATTGCTATTTCACATTCAATCTTCAAATGTACAATGTACAAACAACATACAGACACTATATTTTTTATATTTCTTTAATGGCATCTTTTTTATGATTGAAGGCCAGCATCAATGATATCAATGCTACTGATGTCTCTATAAAATTGTTTTTTCACCTTAATATTTAACCATTGACTGTAGCCATTCAGCATTACAGTATAATTGACAGCTATCAATTTTAACATTTGTTAGACTTAACTTCTAATTTAAGTGAACTTAAAACAATCTTCACACGAACCCATTATAATAAATGACATATTTAGCTACCTGTGCCCTTCAGCAGAAATATACAGAAAATGAATAGTAACCAAACACTAAATTCTAAATTAAATATAAACCCCCTTAAAGCTATAAAAGTTATTGATTTCCTCTTTATTCTTTTGTTCTTGGATTAATAGACATCACAGCAGCTGGTTATTAGCTTATTTGCCTGCTATTGCTTTAAAAGCTGCTGCTGCTGCTGAACGTGACGCGGATCTGACATGCATCTTATTTTCTCACAACTCTCTTTGCCTTTTCTGACCCACTTCAGGTCTTAAAGTCTCTACTAATGAGCGGACGAGTTGAATCGGGTGTGTTAGATGAGGGAGACAGTGCTGAGGTGCCTCAGGACAGTTTTTAAAACCATTTCAGAGACATGTTCTTAAATGTGACGCATATATAACATATTGCATGCATGCACACAGTTTTAAGGCAGATTTAATCGCATTTTTGGTAACTTCATGCCTTAACTGACGGCATAACTAGGACATTGCATGCACGTAGTATCTTTCGCTGTTTGATATGAAATGATACAGGCTACAGTGCGCGCCGGCACCTTTGTGCGTGTATTTGAAGAGCACGCGCTACGAGCACAGTATCTTTTCCACGCTCGCTTGACTCACGTCTGGCACAGAGGCGACGTTAGAGCGCGCGTCTGAAACGTCTCCCGTTTAATGTGGTCATAAAGACTTTCTGCATCTAAATAAACGCAATCCTTTTCAAGAAAAAAGAGACGGAGGTAGCAGTTGTGAATGGGGTGGCCAACCCTAGCCCCGCCCCTGCGTTAAATATTTTTAACGCGTTAATCTGAAAAAATGTATCTCCTGCGTTAACACGCTAATTTTGACGCCACTAAAATATATATATATATATATATATATATATATATATATATATATATATATATATATATATATATATATATATATATATATAATTTGGTATCAAGTCAAGTCAAGTTGAGCTTCATTGTCATTCCACTACATGTGGGGACATACAGTGGAATGAAATGTCGTGCCTCACAGGACCAAGGTGCTACATAAATACAGACATACAACAATGAAGTAAAACACTATAAACCTATACACAACTAACCTACTGACAGATTTTGACTAAGTATACTATATATAAATGTTTACCCTATACAACTAAAGATAAAAGATAAAAAATACAAACTATACAAACTATACGAATGCTTCTGTATACGAATACTGTACATGTGCAGAGAGAAACATTGTGAGTCCAGCAACTGGCTGGGGAACAGTACAAGATGATTTGTAGTGCATGAGCATGTAAACATACATATATTGCTGAGTCTTTTGTGGAATTATGTACACACAGCAGTGTGTGAAAAGTGTCTAGTGCGCATAGAGGAGAGTGTGTTACTACAGGTGGTTTGTACAGGCCCACTCACCTGCGTGTAGCACACTTTGAATTGCACAAAAAAAGTTTCTCAGTTTTTTCTTTGGTGTGGTAAGGTTGGGGGGTGTTTGGAGAGGGGGGGGGGGGATGGTCCATGTTTCAGGAGGAGCAGGCTCTGATGCTCCGGTACTGTCTTCCTGATGGTAGGAGCTGGAAGAGACTGTGGGAGGGGTGGGTGGGGTCCTTCATGATGCTGTTGGTTTTGCTGGAGCATCGTGCAAGGAAAATGTCCAGGATGGATGGGAGAGGGGCACCGATGGTCTTTGCAGCCGTGTTCACTGTCTGCTGGAGGGTCTTGCGGTCAGCAGCACTGCAGTTCCCGTACCAGACAGTGATGCAGCTGGTCAGCACACTCTCAATGGTGCCCCTGTAGAATGTGGTGAGGATGGGTGGTGGGAGACTTGCTCTTTTCAGCCAGCGGAGAAAGTGTAGGCGCTGTTGTGACTTCTTGGAGAGTGACATGGTGTTGGTGGTCCAGGTGAGATCCTCCGTGATGTGCACCCCCAGGAATTTAGTGCTGCTGACTCTCTCCGCAGTCGAGCTGTCGATGGTCAGTGGGGGGTGGTCAATGGAGTTCCTCCTCCTGAAGTCCAACACAACCTCTTTTGTCTTCTCCACATTGAGGGACAGAATGTTAGCGCCACACCATTCAGCCAGCTGTGCCACTTCCTCTCTGTAGTGCGTTTCATCGTTGTTGCTGATGAGACCTACCACTCTTGTGTCATCAGCGAACTTGATGATGTGGTTGGAGCTGAACTTGGCAGTGCAGTCGTGGGTCAGCAGCATGAAGAGCAGCAGGCTGAGCACACAGCCTTGTGGGGCACCTGTGCTCAGTGTGGTAGTGCTCGAGGTGTTGTGGCCGACACGGACTGACTGAGGTCTTCCGGTTTAAAAGTCCAGGATCCAATTACAGAGGGAATTGTTAAGGCCCAGCAGGTTTAGTTTATTTATGAGCTGTTGTGGGATTATTGTGTTGAATGCCGAGCTGAAGTCAATGAACAGCATTCTAATATAGGAGTCTTTATTTTCTAGGTGGGTAAGAGCCAGGTGGAGGGTGGTGGAAATTGCATCGTCCGTAGAGCGGTTTGGACGGTATGCAAACTGGAGCTGATCGAGTGTGTTGGGGAGGCCGGTTTTCATTTTTTGCATGACTAACCTCTCAAAACACTTCATCATGATTGGAGTCAGTGCTATGGGACGGTAGTCGTTTAGACAGGACACAGGTGATTTCTTTGGTACCGGTATGATCGTTGTGGATTTGAGACATGTGGGGACGACTGCCTGGCTCAGCGAGGTGTTTAAGATATCTGTTAGGACATCCGTCAGCTGTGCAGCACAGTCTTTCAGTACACGGCCAGGATGTTGTCAGGACCCGCAGCCTTTCGTGGGTTAATCCTGGATAGGGTCTTCCTTACGTCGGCTGCAGACAGACAGAGTGCCTGGTCGTTGGGAGGTGTGGGCAGTTTTTGTGCAGGTGTGTCATTCTGCATTTAAAATCGTGAATAAAAGTGGTTGAGTGTATCGGGGAGGGATGGATCATCATCACAGGCCTGTGGTGGGAGCTTGTAGTCAGTGATGGTCTGAATGGCTTGCCACAGGCTCCGTGTGTCTCTGCTGTCCGTGAAGTGATTGTTAATTTTTTGAGCATATGACCGTTTTGCATTTTTGATGCCACAGGACAGATTGGCTCTTGCTGTTTTGAGGGCTGCTTTATCTCCTGATCTGAATGCTTCATCTCTGGTCTTTAGCAGCCCACGAACCTCAGCTGTCATCCACGGCTTTTGGTTTGCATGTGTGGTGATGGTCTTGGTGACTGTCACATCATCCATGCACTTTTTGATGTAAGCAGTCACAGTTTCAGTGTACTCCTGCAGGTCTGTGTGGTTGTTGTAGGTGGCCGCCTCTTTAAACATGTTCAAGATATTTGAACAAGATGGCGGCGCGCACAACAGACGCAGCGGCTTCTCTCTCTCCCGACAGAACGGTGTTTTCGTGTTTTTTGTCTTGTAAGTCGCAATGTTTTTGTACATATTCGTCTCGTCTAACTGTCTTAAAGCGCGCATACAGTCGTGAGTTTCTGCTCGATGTCGGCAGAACCACATTTTTAGAGTTAAACTCCGCGCACGCCGAAGAGCTGCGGGACCTCGGTCTGCTCCGGAGGCCTACTCCATCACCGACCCCCACTCCTGCATCTCGCCCACAGCGGAGGCGCTACAAGCGGCGTGAGAGGAAGCAGAAGAGGGGTAAGCGCGGAGGTATCCGAGCTAGGCTAGCGGCTAACCCACACAAGCCAGCTATCCCCACCATCGTACTGGTGAACGTACGCTCTTTGGACAATAAACTGGACTACATCCGACTACTTCGCTCTACTCAGAGGACTGTAAGAGACTGTTGTGTTTTTGTGTTTACGGAAACATGGCTTAACAACAGCGTTCCGGACTGCGCCATTCAGCTCGAGCAGCTAACATGCTATCGAGCAGACAGAGCTCTCGTCGAGGGAGGTAAGAGACGTGGCGGCGGGCTTTGTGTTTACATCAATAATGACGCTGTTGTGGTCTGCAAACACTGCTCACCCCTGGTGGAGTTTATGATTATTAAGTGCCGGCCGTTCTATCTACCGAGGGAATATACAGCCATTCTGCTCGTTGCTGTATACATCCCTCCCAACTCCAACAACAACAGGAGTGAGGCACTGAATTATTTGTACCAGCACATCAGTGAGCAGCAGACAGCCCACCCAGATGCTTTTCTCATCTTGGCTGGAGACTTTAATCACGCAGACTTAAAGAGTGTGTTCCCGAAAATATACCAGCATGTTGACTTCCCTACAAGGGGAAAAATCACGCTGGACTTTGTTTACACCACCCAGAGAGGAGCATACAAGGCCCTCCCCCTCCCCCACCTCGGAGCCTCAGACCACATCACTGTCATGCTAATGCCTGCATACAGACCGCTCGTTAAAGTCATCAAACCAATACACAAACAGATTCAAGTGTGGCCGGAAGGGTCGTCAGAGGCACTTCAGGACTGTTTCGACACCACTGACTGGAATATGTTCAAGCAGGCTGCCACATACAACAATACTACAGACCTCCAAGAATACACTGAGACTGTCACTGCCTACATCACCAAGTGCATTGATGATGTAACGGTCACAAAGACTATCACTGTCCGGGCCAACCAGAAGCCATGGCTGACAGGGGAGGTCTACAGACTTCTGAAGGCTCAGAACGCTGCCTTTAGAGCTGGAAATGAGGAGGGCCTGAGGACAGCTAGGGCCAACCTATCCCGCGGCATCAGAGAGGCCAAGAGACAGTACTCCAGGAGGATAGCCCATCGTTTCAGCAACAGCAGAGACACTCGGAGCCTGTGGCAGGGAATACAGACCATTACGGACTACAAGCCCCCACCACAGACCTGTGACAGCACCATCCCCCTGCTGAACGAGCTGAATGCCTTCTTTGCTCGCTTTGAGACACAAAACAGCACCACTGCACAGAAGACTCACGGCGACCAGGTGATGACGCTGTCCTCGGACAGCGTGAGGAGATCCCTCAGCAGGATCAATGCACACAAAACAGCACCACTGCACAGAAGACTCACGGCGACCAGGTGATGACGCTGTCCTCGGACAGCGTGAGGAGATCCCTCAGCAGGATCAATGCACGCAAAACTCCGGGTCCTGACAACATTCCTGGGCGTGTACTGAGAGACTGTGCAGTGGAACTCACTGATGTCTTCACAGACATCTTCAACATCTCACTAAGTCAGGCTGTTGTCCCCACATGCTTCAAAGCTACCACCATCATTCCAGTCCCGAAGAAGTCATCTCCATCCTGCTTCAATGACTACCGTCCAGTAGCACTCACTCCTATTCCCATGAAGTGCTTTGAACGGCTAGTCATGCAACACATCAAGTCTGTCCTCCCCCCCTCCCTGGACCCCTTCCAGTTTGCATATAGGTCCAACCGCTCGACCAATGATGCCATCGCCACTGCCCTCCACCCAGCCCTCACACATCTGGAAAAAAAAGACTCATATGTCAGGATGCTGTTCATAGACTTCAGTTCAGCATTCAACACAATCATCCCTCAGCAGCTCACTCACAAATTGGCCCAGCTGGGGCTCAACACCTCTCTGTGCAACTGGTTGTTGGACTTTCTGACTGGAAGACCTCAGGCAGTACGGGTCGGCATTAACACATCCAGCACCATCACACTGAACACAGGGGCCCCCCAAGGATGTGTGCTGAGCCCCCTCCTCTTCACTCTGCTGACCCACGACTGCACACCATCACACAACTCTAACCTTTTCATTAAGTTTGCGGATGACACGACTGTGGTGGGTCTCATTAGCAACAGAGATGAGACAAACTACAGGAGCGAGGTGAGCCGCCTGGCCGGGTGGTGCAGGGACAACAATCTCTCTCTGAATGTGAAGACGACGAAGGAGATTGTTGTTGACTTCAGGAGAGTGCACACTCAGCATGCTCCTCTGACCATGGAGAGAGCGAGCAGCACCAAGTTCCTGGGTGTGCACATCACAGAGGACCTCTCCTGGACCAACAACACTGCGGCACTGGCCAAGAAAGCACAACAGCGTCTCTACTTCCTCCGCAAACTCAGAAGAGCCAGAGCCCCGACCCCATCATGTGCACCTTCTACAGAGGCACCATCGAGAGCATCCTGACTAGCTGCATCACTGTGTGGTATGGCGCCTGCAACGCGTCCTGCCGCAAGTCCCTTCAATGGATAGTGAGAGCAGCTGAGAAGATCGTTGGTGTCTCTCTCCCCTTCCTCCAGGACATCTACAGCACCCGTCTCACCCGCAAAGCCCTCAGCATTGCAGGTGATCCCACCCACCCGACACACAGCTTCTTCAGTCTGCTGCCATCAGGGAGGAGACTGCGGAGTCTCCAGGCGAGGACCAGCAGACTGAAGGACAGCTTCATCCATCAGGCTGTCAGGAAGTAGGGTTGTCACGATACCATAAAAATGTCTTACGATACTATACCAGCTGAAGTATCACGATACCATGCAGTATTGTGTTAATTTAAAATTAAATTCTACAAAATGAATCAAAATTTCATAAATAAATAGATGTAAATGAAAACAGACAATATTTTTCTCTGAATACTTAATTAATGTGAATGAATGACTGGCTATTGTTATCCATGAAATGATCTAAACAAATCTTAGCACTGCACAGAAGCTGCATGAAGTGACATTTAGATGTGTATTTATACATTTAGACTGTATTTATAATTGCATAAATAAAGTTATGAGATTAATGTTTTAAATACTAAATTCTGAATATAGAAATATGTTGGAAAATAATGTAATATGCCTACTTTTAGATGGGAAACTTAAAACGGCCAGCAGGTGGCAGAAGTCAAGGTCAAGGTCAAGGTAGGTTTATTTGTCACATACACAATCATACAGAGTACAATCAGCAGTGAAATGCAGGGATTTTTTGAAGAAAATACAGCAAACATGAGGAGAGAGAGGAGGAAAAAAATAACCCCCAGACTATGCTCCTTGGGGAGTACAGTGTGAGAACAGGAAAAACACCTCAGCAACAAAAGCACATAATACACCATAGACACACGACTTTGCAACAGGGGAGGTAATCCAGCTCCAACAGCAGCCATCCGGTCCAGCAGCTAACCCAGCAGCGCTAGTCACAGACCCGCTTGTCAGGCTGGCGGTTCAAAGCGACGGAGGCGAGGGATCGGGGGTGGGGAAGTGAATGCATATATGTGTGTGTATGTGTAATAGTTTGTAATCAGTATGTGTGTGTATGTGTAATCAGCAGGTGTCTGTAGAATGGGGGAGGAAACGCAAGAGCGTCTCCCTGCGGTGCTCTTCTCAGGGTTGATTTTCCAACAGCGGCCATGGCCAAGGCCAGTGCTGGTAGAGGGGAGCCGGAAAAGATAAGATTGCGATTGTTTAGTCTTGGGGCGAGTAACCGCATTCCAATTCCACGGCTACTCTCTTTGTCCATTCTGGTCTCCATCAATTTTCCTTTGCAAAGCCGTGAGCTTCTCCATGATAGAATCCATATTGCGGTTAATAGTCTCAGTCTCAATGCTGACCGCTCTTCCCACTGCTTCAATCATGACGGGCAGCCTTGTGAGGCTTTGAACAGCTGTTCCCGTTTTCTGAATTCTACGATAACCCAGGGCAAAGCCTAATCCAATCAGCAGAAGACCTGTTATCATGGTTCCGAATAGGTAGATATCTTCAATGTCCTCCACGGAAAGAGCCGCTAAACACACGACACGCCACCTGTCCCACGCGTCCATCGTGTAGCCAGCTGCGAACGTTCTGTCAGGGCAGTTAGGTTCCCCCGAACCCGAGCTTCTCGTCGAGAAGATGGTGTCAATTGCGTTGAGAGACCAGTTGATCAAATCCATTATTTTTTTTTTCCAGTTTTGGAGAGCAATGCAGAGAGAGTCTCTCAAGTATTACGAGACGAGACGAGACAAGAGAGCAGGCAGGGAGGGAAAATAAGGGCGAGGACGGGGAGCGAAAAAAATGCGACCGCCTCCGTTGAGTGCCAAAGAGAAGAGTTCGTGATTGAATCACTGAGTCATTCAAACGATTCTTTCAAAACGGCTGAATCCTTCAGAAGCGAATCAAATGACTGTTTTTATGAATGGCTCAGTGAATCAGTGATTCGCCCAAGACAACGCAGATTTGGATTCGAACACAGAAACGAAACAAAAACAGCACTCTTGCTCGTGTCATATTGCCGAACTGTCAGGAGCATTTTTTGCTCGCATATCTTGAAATTTCCAAGTTAGCAGCATGTATATTAAAACATAACATTATAAATGAATAAATATATATATATATATATATAATGATTGATAAGAACCAAGTGCAAAGCCGCTATGTTGATGAATGGAATTGCGTTCGTGATCGCAAAGATGCTTCCAGAAACGAACTATCGCACCTGTTCTAGAAGTGGTCAAATGAATAAAACTGCGAGAATACTTTCTTGCAAGATATTATGATGTTGAATAAGTGATGCTTGAGCTGCTGTTTTTTAAAATGACATCAGATGGTCTGAATCAGACCCTTTCTTCTGATAAACTGCAGCATGAACAACAACGTGCAAGTGCAACTCTTCATTGCAAACTGAACTGAAGCGTCGGGAAACACTCAATACAATATAAAGCGTATACACAGACTATACTACACAGAGCACAGCAGAAAGACATTTGGCAATCAACTTGTAATGTTTCTGCTGGCATGCATGTTCAACGTTTGAACGTTTAAAACAGTGTTGCTGCCGTGCATACTACATATCTTACGGTACTACCTTATGGACGATACTACCGTTTAAAAAATGCAATGGCACCGCGGGTATTTTTAAGCTTTAGTATCGCGATACTACCGTAGTACCGGTGTATCGTGCAACCCTATCAGGAAGCTGAACTCCCTCCCGTCCTTGCCCCCCCCTCCCCTCTTTTACCCCACGCAACACTGAACTCTGACACTACGACAGCTCCCCACACAGGACCCCCCCCCCCCTTACAAACTGTGACCCGCACCAGTCACTTTGTGCAGCACTGGACTGATCTCTACCTCATCCAGCATTGTCTGTAAACTACCTCTTCTGACAGTCTGATAAAAGACTGTTCTTTTTTTGCACTACACATATCTGCAGTTTTGTTTTATTTAACTGGTTTGCACTCTATCTGCCATGTGCCTTATGCCACTTTATCTATCTCTTTTATTTTATTTTTTTATTTTTCAACAATGTCCTCATTTGTATATCTGTATAGTTTGTATGTACATATGGTTAAACTGTATTTATCTGTATTTGAACGTCTACTGTCAGTGTTTAATGTTAACTGTATGCACCAAGGGTCTGAGAGTAACGCAATTTCAATTCTCTGTATGTATGTATGTACTGTACATGTGGAAGAATTGACAATAAAGCAGACTTGACTTGACTTGATGTTCCAGTCTGTGCACTGAAAGCAGTCCTGTAGTGTTGAGGTAGCATTCTCTGGCCAAATTGTGATGAGTTTTTGAACCGGTTTGGCGAGTTTCAGAAGTGGTCTATATGCTGGGATTAGCATAACAGAGATGTGGTCTGAGTACCCAAGGTGGGGGCGGGGTACAGCTTTGTAAGCATTCTTTTCTGTTGTGTAAACAAAGTCCAGTGTGTTGTTTCCCCTTGTTGCAAAATTTACATGTTGGTAGAACTTTGGCAAAACTGTCTTTAAATTTGCGTGGTTGAAGTCACCGGCTATGATGAAAAAGCCGTCTGGGTTATTTGTTTGTTGTTCACTGATGGTGCTATACAGTTCACGAAGCGCGTCCTTAGCGTTTGCACACGGTGGAATGTAAACTGTGCCAATAACAATGGCCGTGAACTCCCGCGGCAGATAGAACGGTCGGCACTTCACAAACATAAACTCCACCAACGGTGAACAGTGTTTTGATACTACCGCAGCATTGTTACACCATTCTTTGTTGATATACAAACACAAGCCACCACCGCGGGACTTACCAGAAAGTGTTGTGTCTCTGTCTACTCGGTAGCAGGTTAGCCTGTTCAACTGAATGGCGGATGTTGTCGTTTAGCCATGTTTCAGTGAAAACAAACACACAACAATCCCTTGCCGCTTGTGATGCCGCCTTGTGCGGGTAGCATCAGTAGGCGAGGCCGCGGTCTCTAGGTTCGGCTTCAGAAGTAAACAAAGGCCTTGTAGCTTCTCAGCAGCCTCCGGCGAGAGTTGGTGTTTGTATGCGTTGCCGATATCCAAAAGGCTTTGGCGATCATAGATGTGTTCTGGAGAGAATTCCTTATGAATTGGCGGTAAATCGACAATATTTTGAGACGAACAAACGACATTAACAGATATAAAAGCACCGTCTTTGGGACCCGGAGCGGCCGCTGCATCCGATCGCGCTGCCATCTTGGATTTTTTTTAAAAAAATTTGGTATATATAAAACAGTGCTACCCCTCCGTGTTAAAGTGCTTAAAACCAAGAATTATGAAGAATTAAGGATTATCTGTCTATCTGTCTGTCTGTCTATCTATCTTATTAAAACTTTTTTGGAAATAGGCTCATTTTCCAAGTCCCCAAGAGTTAAAAAGTTGAGATTTACCGTTTTTGAATCCATTCAGCCGATCTCTGGGTCTGGCGGTAGCACTTTTAGCTTAGCTTAGCATAGATCATTGAATCGGATTAGACCATTAGCATCGCGCTCAAAAATGACCAAAGAGTTTCGATAATTTTCCTATTTAAAACGTGACACTTCTGTAGTTACATCGTGTACTAAGACTGACGGAAAATGAAAAGTTGCGATTTTCTAGGCTGATATGGCTAGGAACTATACTCTCATTCCGGCATAATAATCAAGGAAATTTGCTGCCGTACCATCTGTGCAGCAGGTGCAGTGATATGACGCAGCGCCTGAAAGTAGTCCCCAGCTCAGTAGCCTATGATATAGCCCAAAAATTTAAATTCTATCATTATTTACTCACTGTCATGTTGTACTGAACCTGTATTAATTTTTATTCTTGTGCTGAACACAAAATAAGATATTTTAAAGAATGTGGGTAACCAATCAGTTGCTGGTCCCCACTGACTTTGATAGTAGGAAAAAAAAATATGGAAGTCACTGGGAACCAGCAACTGTTTGGTTACCCACATTCTTCAAAATATCTTATTTTGTGTTCAACACAAGAATAAAAATGTATACATTCTTCAAAAAAAAATTATGTTTAACAGAAGAAACTCATTCAGGTTTAAAACAACTTGAGAGTGAGTATATTATGACACAATTTTCATTTATGGGTGAACTATTCCTTTAATGTTAATAAAATAAAACAAAGAAAAAAATAACTCCCTGCTCCTGACTGAAGAAATTTAATACAGTAGCTAAAGTTCAGCAGTAATAAAATCACTTGAAATTTTCAACAATTTTTCACATCATATCTTTTTGCACCAAATAGTATCGATAACAGTATTGATAAGTACCGGTATCGATAAGCAGTATCGATATCAGTATCGGTATCGATAAAATGTAAACGATACCCATCCCTAGTGTCTGCTGCAGCTGAAGATATTTGAAGACATGTTTGTCGTAAGAGTTTCATAGTAACATAGCATATCAACATGATGATGATGATGAATTTGTAAGTAAATGTAATTAACATCAAAATCAATTCACAAGAGCATGTATATTGTTTGCATATGTTTATTTACATTAAAGGCAACATAACTGAAATAATAAGAGCACAAGTATAGATCTGGAAATTATTGTGCACACCTTCTTAAGGAAAGGATTTTGACCAGAAGACATTGCAATTACTACATGATATTTAAACAGACTCAAATAATTTCCAGATCTATACTTGTGCTCTTATTATTTCACTGATTAATGTAACATAAAAATACTATACATATTTATTAGGGGTGGCACGGTACACAGATGACATGGTTCGGTACGTACCTCGGTTCGGGGGTCACAGTTCGATACGATTTCAGTACAACAAAAAAAAAAAAAAATCTACTATGCTCGGTTTCTTCTCATTTATTTTGAACAGACAGTAGTGCAAATAAAAAAAAATAATCGGTTTTAACCAAAATGTGAAAATACTAAATATTATTACATGTTATATATATAAAATCTGTTTTGTTTTCATTGTGAGTGTACACAAATAAAAGCAAACCTTTATACAGTGATTATTAATAAGACAGTAAGTGTTTAAAGTTGATTCTGCTGGTATAAGGAAACAGCTGAAGTGATCGTGCCGGAGCGCGCGCACGCGCACGCACACGCACACGCACACGCACACACACACATCAGTTCCAGCATTGCTAACTTGACAGCCAGTTGGTACTTTATCAAAATAAAATACAGTGAGCCAAACATCAGCGCGCCCGCCTCTGTGTCACCGTTGGCATTCGCTGTTCTTCTGCTGGCGGTTATCAGCGTTGCAGTACTGCGGGCGCCCCCTTCTGGATTGGGGGTGAATTGCCTTTATTCGTCGTAAGGCCTCATGCACCGAACCGAGATGCATGTACCGTGACGGTTCGGTACGAATACATGTACCGTGCCACCCCTAATATTTATATATTTTGCTATTGTATTGTGGAGTGATATTTTCATAAACTTTTCTATGCTCCTCTGATTATATAATGGTAAATATTACAATATCATACCACAACAACAGTGATCAGCAATAATGATAAGTCTAATACTCACAATAAAAATAATAAGATCATATAGATCATAACTCAGTCTCGGAGGTAAGAAGTTGATTATCCTTCACCTGAAATGTTTGTCTTTTCATTCTGAAATGCGAGGCAAATGTTGGATCACAATAATTAGGAACCACAGTTTCCACAAATCCCTTCACTCGATTGGGATGTTCTCTTTTATTCTGGAAGGCAAGGGCAGTGACTGTAACATTGAGTGTATTTTGCAGTATTAAACAATTTATACCGATTTCATCAGGCTCCGAAAATTCTTCAAAAAGAACACAAAGGATGGCCTTCTCAGCTGCCATAGTTGCAACACTTGCGTCATCAGAACAGGGTGTTCAACGCACCACCGTTTCAGTTTAAAAAACGTTTTGCACCGTTTTGTCGAGGCTGAACGCATGCCCAGTTATACAGTGGTATTGTGGCTGCTGTGTGTCACATGACAAGTATGAGAGCCCCCCCCCCCTTCACTCATGCCCCCTCAAAAATAATGAGTGCATGATGCCCCTGACACAACAATACAAAATTATTTGTCAAATAAATTAAACATGATGAAATATTTAATTTAGTTGAAATTGTTATAGATTACTTCTAGAGATTGCAGTGATGCATGACATGGTGAAAAATGACAATGAATAATACTTAAAGTAGGTTAAGATGAATTTTAAAAGTGTGCCCCCTAAAAGCACAAGTGGCCCCTGTCTGCCGCCCCCCCCCCAGTTACTGTGGTCTAGAACCGCCCCTGCCATTCAGTCGTGTGATATGAGAACATTAAAGGTTCTGTAGAGATGCTGGCTGCAAACAGCCACGACAGTGAGGTAGCCTATATTGAAAAACGTCAATTCAGCACCATAGTAACCATACTGCAAATAGCCTGTGTGTTGGCAGAATGTAAATGTCACTGTTATCAATGTTAGAATGTAAATGTGCAGAATTATTAATGTTACTGTTATTACGTATTGGGGAATATTTTAATTTTATAGAAGGTGTTTTGTAGTTTCTTCATGTTTTTTTTTTTGTTTTTTTTTACTACAATTTTTATAGTTTATTATTACTTATTTATTTTTAAAACCATATAAACATGGTAATGGGGACCATGGTTTTACTTCTTGTGACCAACATACTAATACTAGTCAGCTAAACTCTGGATTCTATGCAAGAACTTCTTTCTTTTTAGATGTTTAGTTCTAATGAATTTTTATTTAAATAAAATGTCAATTCAATAAGGGCCTGATTAAAGATAAATATCAGTGTCTTATATAAATGAGTTGTTTATAATTTAGAAATAATAAAGTTCTTTAGGAGATTTAGGAGATTCACCTAAAAATGAAAATTGTCATCATTTACTCAACATCATGTCATTCCAAACCTGTTTGAATTTCTTTCTTCTGTGGAACAATTTGAGAAATTCAACAAATTTGTTCATACAATAGAAATCAAGAGTAACCAAAATAGTTTGGTAACATTCTACAAAATCATCTTTTGTGTTCAACAGAAGAAAGTCGTTTGGAACGACATGAGGGTGAGGAAATTATGACAGAATTTATTAGCGGTAACTTTCCAGCAGTCTAGCTCAAAATCAATGCTTTACTGTCAAGTGCTTTTCGTTGTGACAAAAATGCATTATTAAGTTTGTTGTATTTGTCGTGAATTCTGTAAGCATTCCAAACACCCCCCCAACGTTATTTTAAGGGGGCCCCCATAGCAAATTAAGTGCACAGGGCCCAGAATTCCTAGCTACGGCCCTGTGTACAGCCGTAACAGAGTAAGATTTGAATTCCTGACGACTCGTTTAGGCGATTGCGAGCAGACTCTTTTTTGTACAGACAATAACTTTATTTATCGTGCACTGTCGGCTTCACAACATATATTAAACTGTCGGCTTCACAACTTTGCAGATAGTTTATGTTCACATACAGCAACATGACACACTGCATGAAAGGTAATATTCGAAAAGGCATAATAGGGGCACTTTAATCTTCAGCACACAAGTGATTTGCACTGACGCTCACGAGAAGTGAATTCAACTGACGCTTTGCTTATGCTCTCCACCATCCGTGTGATTGGCTGTTTGCTGCATGTCACAAATTCAGGTGCACGCACTTCAGAGTTGCTCACAAGCTCTGGTTCAGACTCTGAGTTGACAGAGAACGTTCATATTGAGCTTTCTGAGCTCGGTGAACCTCATCTAAAGCAGGTTGGATTTGTTTGATTGCAGTGCTGTCAGTCAGCCCCTGTGGTCCGGTCCCTATGCAATGTGCTGTCATATTTCATAGAGAATCAAAATGGCTTGCCTAGTGAAACTGATTTGGTTTAAAGGGGATTAAAAATTAGGGTGGTCATGTTCCCAACACACTCCCAACACACATTTATGTCTAAACACCATGTAAAAGTGGATTTTGCAAAATGGGTGCCCTTTAAATTGGCCTGGTATCGATAAGCTCTGACGTTAACGGTTCTGCTATCAGTACAGGAGAAATTAAGAAAATACAAATACATTTATTATTGTTAGGCTATAGATATTATCTTGCAAATTCTATCTTGCCAGAGTCGCCAGCTGTTTCTATATTCTGCAATATTAGGACATTTGTCTGATGCATTTTTGCTATTCGCAATTCAAAAGAGAGATCACGCTCACGCAGAGGAGCGCACAATGTGAAAGCCTTGATGACAGAGGAAAGAACTAAACATTCAAACATCTGCTTATACTTTAGGCCTGTGGCTGTGCTATAAAGCCAATTTTATTGTTGATTTATTGTTGGTTTCCAAGGATCATAAAGAAGATATGAGGTAAAACTATTAAAAACTAGCCGCGTTTCTTCTAGCGCAGTGTTACTCATTGCGCGGCTCGCGAGCCTCATGCGGCTCGCCAAGCTTTACTTTGTGGCTCGCATGGCAGTAAATAATAATATGATATGATCATGCAGTCAATACAGATATTTCATAAAAACATTAAAAACAAGCAGAGCTATAACATAAAAGTGTTGAACATAACCCATTATAAAACTCACACCATGTCTAAACTGGACGCAAGTTGCGCAATCCGACAAAAGACAATAGAACCCATCAGAGTACGTGAGCAGAGCGGAGCGGTGTAATTTTGAATGGAGGGAGGAGAGTATTTTTTAAAAGTCGGAGCAACGTGGTTTTCACTCGCTCCAAGAGCGCTCCACCACCGCTCCATCACGAGTAGGCTTCAATTCATGCCAACGGCCCGTAATATAACTGCATATTTAGCAAGAATTCACATGTTAAACATATTTAGCTTGCTTGATAGAGATGGATCACTCAAATAAAAAGAATGTGAAGGCTATGATGACATGAGCTGATGTTATAGCTTAGTTCTCAAGGAATTTGTAACTTTGTTCCTTCTGATAGGCTACTGAATATTTCCAGGTGAAAGCATGATTTAAAAAGTTACAACACTTATTCACAAGCAATTGCTCTCTCAATAATGCATTAAAACAAATGTAATCTTACAGTGCTCCTTCATCTGTCTGATTTCGAATGAGCAGAAATCTAAGAAATGAAGCGATAATAGTAAAATAACTGACGAAAACGTACTGATCTTTTCAGATCCGAAACAAACAAAATTCCAAACAAAATTGGCACTGCAAAAAGCAGCAATTATACCTTTTAATGAGCTTGTCATGTGGTAGGAAAAAAGGTTTGCACACTTCCAATAAGCCACTTTGAAACTATCCTGTTATTTTATTTATTTTATTGTATTACCATCTCTTCTTTTAATATATGTTATGAACAGAACTGTGATATTTTCAAACATACTGAAATACTTTAGACGCGGAAATGGTGAACCCGGAGCGGAGCTGGAGCAGAGTGATTATTAAATGCTCGGAGCGCGGAGAGGAAATTGTTGGCGCTCCACTCCGCTCACATAGGCTACTCTGGAACCCATGTTGTCTACACTGGATGCGGCGCGATGCGACACGATCCCCATCAGTAAACTGATGCCTCGTTCCATTTATGAAGAACTGTACTGGCACTAAGTTCAAATGATTTGTAACTGTCGCGTTTTCGCATCAAGTGTAGACAGACTTTTAGCGCAGCAGGCGCGGCATGACAACTGTCTGGTCTGGTGTAGACACGGTCAGACAGTGTCTGCTCTATTACAAATAATTTATATTTTAAAAAAATATACTAGATGGAAATATAGACTAGAGATATTTACATTTGCTCTGTCCTACGTCCATGACACTGACTCACTGCGGAGTTGCCAGTTTTAATCTTAACAGCTCTTAACGCCGAATGGTTAGATAATAATATACATGATGGGCTAGTATAGAAAAAATAATAACTTGAGGTCTTCCCAGCATTAAGGTAATCCTGTTATTTTTTTTTAAATCATCTTGTCCTAGTTACAAATTTGACTGGTAAATGATAAAGAATGATAGCCCCTTTTGTATTGCATTGCATTGCATATCAGGGATGACAGATTGATAAAAAGACATGCTATTTATGACTGGATGTAACTTTTGATACTTCGCAGTAAAAGTGGCTCTCCGATTGACTTTGCCCTATCAGTGCGGCTCCCATGAAAAAAATAGTGAGGACCACTGTTCTAGCGCAACTGCTTTCCCTTCACAGCAGCGGACATTCGTTCCTCCTTAAAACCAAAACGTAACGTCAGAATCAGCACAATCTGTAATTGTTGTAAAATGCAGTCTTTACTGTTGCTAAATTGCGGACATGTTTGATAAAACATTGAAAGCACAGTAATCCCAAAATAAGTAAGCACAGAGATGCTGTTCCCCAGGCTGAATTGTGTGCACGCTCCAAAATGGACAAGCAAATTACACTTCGGGATCAGGCGCATCCAAACGAACAAATACACACAAAAATGTCAAAATTGCCGGCTTGGAGAGTATTCACTTAAACACTGTTTATGTCTTGGAACAGCTGAGAGAAAATCCGATGTGTGTCAATATATATGCAGTCACCTTTTGACGATTGGGCCAACAACAAAAAGCAAAGAGAAAAATCACTCAAGATTCAAGATTTTTATTGGTCACATACACGATTATATAGAGAGTATATAACCAGCAGTGAAATGTGAGTCAGGTCCGCTCCATGGACAATGCAAATATTATAGAATACAAACACAGAGGAAATATACATAAAAAAAATAAGATATAAAGAACAAAATATAAAATATTAAAAAATGTGCATGACAGTATACTGTAGACTTAAATATTAAGATAAGCAGGAATGTACAAGAGAGGAATGTGGAAACAGGTTGTACATGGTTGTCATGTAGCAGCAATACCAAAAAAAACAAAAAAAACAGAAAGTGCTATGTGCAAATGACACTGTCAGTGTGAGGTAGAGAATAACGACTATCTTACTGATTGCTAAGTGATTAATAAGTGGAGTCATGATGATGTTAAGAGGCTGAGTTTGAGTTTAGGAGCCTGATGGCCTGGGGGAAGAATCTCCTCCTAAGTCTCTCAGTTTTTGCCATCAGGCAACGGAAGCGCTTACCAGATGGCAGCAGAGTGAAAAGACAGTTACTAGGGTGGTTCGAGTGTGGCTCTTTACAAGTCTCTCAAAAACCTTCATGACTATTGATGTGAGGGCAACTGGACGATAATCATTCAGGCAAGAGGGTTTATTGTTCTTAGGCACAGGGATGATGACAGATTTTTTAAAGGAGGTGGGAACCACAGAGGTAGCAAGGGACTCATTAAAGATAGAAGTGAACAAACCAGCAAGCTGATCAGCGCAGGACCTCAGAACACGGCCAGTAATCCCATCAGGTCCGGCCGCTTTCCTGACGTTCACTCTCTTTAGGGCCCTCCGAACCTCGTTCTCCGACACGGTGATCACGATTATCGCTTCTCTGCCTGCTGCTTCCCTCGTCAGCCAGCAACGGATCTGCTCTCACCTCTGCGGAGGATTTGTTTCCAAAGGCACAGATGGTCCTTAGTCTCTGCCACATGCGTCGAGAGTCATTGAGCTGAAAATGAGACTCAATTCTCTCTCCCTGTATCGGAGTTTGGCGGCTCTTACTGCACGTCGGAGAAAATAGCACGATGCTTTGTACTCGCTCATGTTCCCTGACAAAATACCGGCATTGTATGCGGCAGTGCGTTTGTTAACCGCATCACGGATTGTTCTGTCCACCCACGGTTTCTGATTTGAACAGTTCTGATTCTGACTCACAGTTCTTAATCTGAATAACGACTTTAATAAGCATTAATCTATCAAATTATACAGTGAAAACTATGCAGTGTTATTTTACTATTGGTTATTTTATTAGATTTCTTTAGTAGGCTATATTACTTACCTGAGCAGTAGTGTTAGTAGACCTCCATGAAAAAATTAAAGCACTATTTATTTAATTAGTATTTTTGTTTTAATGTATTGGTCAGTTTGTTTTACTTTGTTTTCTTGTTTATGTTCTTACTGTAGCTTATGAATATAAAACACTTAAAATATCTGCCTTTACAAATTATATTTTACATATATACGTATACATATTTTACATTTCAGAATATAAAGCAATGTTAATTAAGCTCTTAATCTGTTTCGTGTAATATATATATATATATATATATATATATAAAAGCTACTTTACTTTCACTTTCGAACTAGCGGCAATTCGGCGTCAATTCAAGCATCAACAAAATACAACTTCAAACTCAACTTAGCCTATATATACAAACCCGATTCCAAAAAAGTTGGGACACTGTACAAATTGTGAATAAAAACAGAATGCAATGATGTGGAAGTTTCAAATTTCAATATTTTATTCAGAATACAACATAGATGACATATCAAATGTTTAAACTGAGAAAATGTATAATTTTAAGGGAAAAATAAGTTGATTTTAAATTTCATGGCATCAACACATCTCAAAAAAGTTGGGACAAGGCCATGTTTACCACTGTGTGGCATCCCCTCTTCTTTTTATAACAGTCTGCAAACGTCTGGGGACTGAGGAGACAAGTTGCTCAAGTTTAGGAATAGGAATGTTGTCCCATTCTTGTCTAATACAGGCTTCTAGTTGCTCAACTGTCTTAGGTCTTCTTTGTCACATCTTCCTCTTTATGATGCGCCAAATGTTTTCTATGGGTGAAAGATCTGGACTGCAGGCTGGCCATTTCAGTACCCGGATCCTCCTTCTACGCAGCCATGATGTTGTAATTGATGCAGTATGTGGTCTGGCATTGTCATGTTGGAAAATGCAAGGTCTTCCCTGAAAGAGACGACGTCTGGATGGGAGCATATGTTGTTCTAGAACTTGGATATACCTTTCAGCATTGATGGTGCCTTTCCAGATGTGTAAGCTGCCCATGCCACACGCACTCATGCAACCCCATACCATCAGAGATGCAGGCTTCTGAACTGAGCGCTGATAACAACTTGGGTTGTCCTTGTCCTCTTTAGGCCGGATGACATGGCGTCCCAGTTTTCCAAAAAGAACTTCAAATTTTGATTCGTCTGACCACAGAACAGTTTTCCACTTTGCCACAGTCCATTTTAAATGAGCCTTGGCCCAGAGAAAACGCCTGCGCTTCTGGATCATGTTTAGATATGGCTTCTTTTTTGACCTATAGAGTTTTAGCCGGCAACGGCGAATGGCACGGTGGATTGTGTTCACCGACAATGTTTTCTGGAAGTATTCCTGAGCCCATGTTGTGATTTCCATTACAGTAGCATTCCTGTATGTGATGCAGTGCCGTCTAAGGGCCCGAAGATCACGGGCATCCAGTATGGTTTTCCGGCCTTGACTCTTACGCACAGAGATTGTTCCAGATTCTCTGAATCTTTGGATGATATTATGCACTGTAGATGATGATAACTTCAAACTCTTTGCAATTTTTCTCTGAGAAACTCCTTTCTGATATTGCTCCACTATTTTTCGCCGCAGCATTGGGGGAATTGGTGATCCTCTTCCCATCTTGACTTCTGAGAGACACTGCCACTCTGAGAGGCTCTTTTTATAGCCAATCATGTTGCCAATTGACCTAATAAGTTGCAAATTGGTCCTCCAGCTGTTCCTTATATGTACATTTAACTTTTCCGGCCTCTTATTGCTACCTGTCCCAACTTTTTTGGAATGTGTAGCTCTCATGAAATCCAAAATGAGCCAATATTTGGCATGACATTTCAAAATGTCTCACTTTCAACATTTGATATGTTATCTATATTCTATTGTGAATAAAATATAAGTTTATGAGATTTGTAAATTATTGCATTCCTTTTTTATTCACAATTTGTACAGTGTCCCAACTTTTTTGGAATCGGGTTTGTAAATCATAGAACTTTTATTAACAAAACGAATCAAAATACACCATTCTATAAGGCTATGCCTAATATAAAATAACAAATAAGTTACACAAAGGTTAAATAGCCTAGGTAGGCCTATACAAAACTGAAAATCAGCAAACACTGGGGAACCAATTAAATAAGAAACTTCCAAAATCACCTTAGATAAACGGCAAAAGTCAACAGGCTTTTCAAAAAGAAAATATTGCCAAACATGCGCTTTTGCATTTAGTTTTGAAACTAAATCTTCCGCTATCATCTTGTCTGTCTCACCCCACTCCGTCAGTCAGCTCGACTCACTCTCCTCACGTTAATTAATCTAATCTGTGATGCGACTGTCGTTCGGCACGCATCACACTATAATTGTAGTGTCTGCTATCTTACTGAACTAAATGATTTTTATTACTATAAAAAAATCAAAACGACGGTGATTATAAATTGATTATAAATCAACATACTGGAATGATTTCTGAAGGATCATGTGACACTGAAGACTGGAGTAATGATGCTGAAAATTCAGCTTTGCTTCACAGGAATTAATTATATTTTAAAGTATATTAAAATAGAAAACATTTCTTTTAAATTGCAATAATATTTCACAATATTATTTTGTGGAATAATATTCTTTTTTTATATCAAATAGATAGGCTACAGCCTTGATGAGCATAAGACACTTCTTTAAAAAAAAAAAAAAACTTTACTGATCCCAAACTTTTGAACTGCAGTGTATTTATACTGTAGAAAATGGTTTCTCAGGTAACCTAAAATGTACATCATTTAGTTACATCAAGGGTCAAATCAAATATAAATAGCACATTGAAGTTAAAAGTTATACACTTTTTTGTGTGTGCGCTGTACAGGTCTGGTATAAAGAATGTTTTTGCTCAGGTGCCCAAAATGTCCGCCCAATAGAGAAAAGTTTTGCTCCGCAAGAAAAAAAACATTAGAGGGAACATTGCCTGTAAATAGTAAAATAAAACTCTTTCCTTGATATTTGTTGATATTTGTGTATTGAAAATGTTTTTGATTGACATTTATGGTCTTTTTTTTTTATTTGGGCTAGTTAAACTAATTTTCGGGCTACCAAAATCTGAAGAGTACCTGCCCGAAGGGCTACCAGGGATTTTGAAATTTTGCGAGCCCTGTAAGGAATATTATGAGAACGTTAGCTGACAAGAGTTTTATAATGTACAATGCTGTCACTTACTTTCCTACTAATGGCAATTAGCAGACACTCTGCAGCCTCCAACTGAAGCTCAGGTTCACTCAGCAACAGGCAGAAGATCTCCAAAAGATGGCAGTTATCATTGGTGATGTGGGCCAGAGCAACCCAATCAATGTAGCCAGCCAGAGTATTGAGAGTGGCTACACCAACTCGCCAGTGAGCTTTTGCCTAGAGAAAAAAAAAAAAAAAGAAGATAATTTCATATGGCAAATAATATTAGGCAGAGCAGAATAAGAAAATGTACCAGAAAAAATAAAATAAAATAAAATAAAAAAAAAGCCCTAGCATAACAGCCTTTGATACTTTTTAGCATTTTAACATCTTATCCTCAAATGTATTGAACACCTTTTAATAACTCTAAGCTATTACGGTCTAAATGATAATGATAAGAGCCATTTTTGGTGTATATCTGATGATAACAAGGAACATGGCAAATTTGGTATGGTTGTATGTAGTGTTGGGCGATATGGTAATTTTTCATATCGTCATATGGCCGCCTGTGAGATCGCCGATACACGATATTATCGTGCATGGGTGGGTGGGGGCAAGAGAGAGACTCTCTGTACTTGTCATAAGCTATTTCATAATTATTTGGTGATTTTAAACCGCGCGTGCGTGAGAGCAAGAGAGAGAGCCTGGAAGTACCAATAACCGAAATAATATAGGTATTCAAACTTTCAAACATACTGAAAAACTAACATGTTAAATATAAAAATATTTAAAACAGCTACAGGTGCATCTCAATAAATTAGAATGTCGTGGAAAAGTTCATTTATTTCAGTAATTCAACTAAAATTGTGAAACTCGTGTATTAAATAAATTCAATGCACACAGACTGAAGTAGTTTAAATCTTTGGTTCTTTTAATTGTGATGATTTAGGCTCACATTTAACAAAAACCCACCAATCTCAACAAATTAGAATACTTCATAAAACCAATAAAAAAAACATTTTTAGTGAATTGTTGGCCTTCTGGAAAGTATGTTCATTTACTGTATATGTACTCAATACATGGTAGGGGCTCCTTTTGCTTTAATTACTGCCTCAATTCGGCGTGGCATGGAGGTGATCAGTTTGTGGCACTGCTGAGGTGGTATGGAAGCCCAGGTTTCTTTGACAGTGGCCTTCAGCTCATCTGCATTGTTGGGTCTGGTGTCTCTCATCTTCCTCTTGACAATACCCCATAGATTCTCTATGGGGTTCAGGTCAGGTGAGTTTGCTGGCCAATCAAGCACAGTAACACCATGGTCATTGAACCAGCTTTTGGTACCTTTGGCAGTGTGGGCAGGTGCCAAGTCCTGCTGGAAAATGAAATCAGCATCTCCATAAAGCTTGTCAGCAGAAGGAAGCATGAAGATGTTTCTGATGTTGTCTCTGGTTCAGAAGTGGCTTGGTAGCCCTTTTCCTGAAGACGTCTGAGCGTGGTGACTCTTGATGCACTCCGGGGAGAGTGCATCAAGAGCCGGGGGGTGAAAACTTTTTGAATTTGAAGATCAAGGTAAATTGTACTTAATTTGTCTTCCGGGAAACATGCAAGTATCTTCTGTTGCTTCCGAAGGGCAGTAATAAATGGAAAAAAATATATATTTCAACAAAAGAAAAAAGTTGGAAATCTTCATCCTGTTCAAAAGCTTTCAACAGCCAGCTCTTAATGCATCGTGTTTCCTTCTGGAGCATCAGTGAATGTTTGAACCTTTTTTAATAGTTGTGTTTGAGTCCATCAATTGTCCTCAGTGTGAAAAGATGGATCTCAAAATCATACAGTCACTGCTGGAAAGGGTTCAAATATGCAAAAATGCTGGAAAACTGCAGAATCTACAGAACGTGGAGGATTTGTCTGAAGAACAGTGCTCAGTTCAACTGTTCAGAACAAACAAGGGACTCATGAACAACCAACACAAAACAAAAGAACAGTCGTGGATCATCCAGGTAACCTCACACAGTATTAAGAACCAAGGGTTCCCAAACTTTTGAAGGGGGTTATTTGAATAATTTCAGCTATTTTTTGTCTTGTGGACTATATGTAAACATATTTTATGTAAAATATCTTACTCAGGACAGTACTAAATAAAAAATAACATGCATTTTGTTAAAATTATTCACATTTTCACAGATTCTACAAGGGTTTCCCAAACTTTCGCATGCCACTGTATATATATATATATATATTAGGGGTGTAACGATACGCGTATTCGTATTGAACCGTTCGGTACGAGGCTTTCGGTTCGGTGCTCATTACAAACCGAACGATTCGTTGGACTAATCCTATTATGTTTGGAAAATAAAAGAGCTTAAAGTGTGTGAAATATCAGTGCCACTGCACTCAACAACGCAGCCCAAACAACGTAACAGGCAACGTGCTGTCTGCCCCGTGATAACCTCCCCTTGCTGGGAAGAATCTTCACTTCAACTGAATTGCTAAAATATTTAATTATAACTGCAATACGCTGTTATACAGCAGTGAATTATATTATTTTATATGGAGCACAAACGTCCGTCTGTGTAACATAGTTTGTAACAAACTATGTGCATATTTACAGACGAACTACACTCATGTTCATATGCCCAGACAGTCAATAGTGATAGGTTTTTGGAAATGCTGTTTTGTACTCATTCATTCACAAGTCTGCTGCGGTTCAGTTCTTTGAATGCACTGCTAACTCTGCCGGTGGAGAAAGACTGCGTCGGGAAGGCGAAATCTCACGCTCGCGGGGCGAAACCGGCGACATTATTCTACTGAATGAAAGCTTAAGGTTTATCCAAAATGTCGCTAGTTGCTATGCGCTTTGTCTTACAAAAGAGTCGGTAAACACTGCAACACTGGTTCATGCGCCTGCCCGCGCCTGCCCGCGCCTGCGTGCGTGCGTGTGCGTGTGCGTGTGCGTGTGTGTGTGTGTGTGTGTGTGTGTGTGTGCCACGCACGGAGGTCTGAGTGATACAAGTGCGCTTGAAATACGAAGTCGAGGCGGGTCCGGATTTAATTCCCTCCCGGTCCAGAGTCCGGACTTTGAGAAGTGCTGGGCTATACCGTTATCAGCATGTTGAAGTAGATTCGTCTCTCTTTGTCTCTGAGAGAATATGTGGCGTCAGATGCCGAAAGCTCCGTCATTACTCCATCATTCCGTTTTTACTTTATAGTGAATTGACTGCGATTAAGATGTTCACCGGCATAAATCTTGCACAAAGTTTGCATGTGTGCAAACCCTGGTGCAAACGCGTGCTTGTTTGATATCCATTGGCTCGCCTTCATGGTGTAAAACAGAAATATTTCCAACATTGCGACGTAACCAATTGCCCCGCCCCCCGTATAGAAAACATACCGAACCGTGACACCACTGTGTCGTATCGAACCGAACCGTGAATTTTGTCAACAATTACACCCCTAATAAATAAATAAATAAATTGTTGACAAAATTCACGGTTCGGTTCGATACGACACAGTGGTGTCACGGTTCGGTATGTTTGATTAATCACAGTCCAGGACTGTGATTAACGCGATTAATTTTTTTAATCGATTGACAGCACTTATATATATATATATATATTAGTGCTGTCAATCGATTAAAAAAATTAATGATTAATCACAAATTTAAAATACTAGGATTTACCTGTAAATGTGTTGAAACAAAGAAATGCATGACAAACTAGTTTAAGGAAACATAACCCTTCACACTTCCGCCAGGTATGAGACAATCTTTATTAATCTTTTATCATTATTCATTTGTTTTTTATGCAGCCATAATCAGTCTTTATACTGGCAATAAAACGTTTACCAAGCCACATCACTTCAATCCCAGTACACATTTACCCAACTATTATCAAAAATATTTCTAAATAAATACAACAAAACATTTCTTGCGACCTTACGTGAAGTATTATGACAAAATGCATTATGAAGAAGAATTGGACCTGTTCTACAGGTGCATTAGAGCTAACATTAACATCATGCTTCATAAGACAATTTATGAGATTAATAGTACACTTTTACTCAGAACTCACTTTAAACCACCATCGAGTGTTTGTAATAACTTCCTTTTGCGATCACATGTGGAATTCGGTTGTTTACTGTTGTTAAAATATGCTTGTTATAGCCTTTTATATCGCTGCCAAAATGAGCATTTCAGATGCAAGTTACACATTCATCTCAAGAAAAACACATAGAAACCATATCCTATCGTAATCGTGTGTTTATTATTTTATATAATCTATAGTGGCTGTTGTCATGTTTATTTCTGCTGTGTTGTATGCTCTGGCTGAAACTCACGTTGTTTGTGATGATGTTACAACCGCCTCTCCGTTCTGAAGTTGCCAGGTATATATTCCAAGTATGATACACATTAGCAAAAGGATCTATTTTAATTTTTATTTGTCTATATACACATTGGGCGGCCGCGGTATATTATAAAAGTAGCCCAAAAAACGCAACCCTCGGCGCTGTAATTTTTCCCGCTACTGTATTTTGAAAATAGCCCAGCACTGGTTCGCTGTACCCTCATCACACAATGATAGATAACCTTCCGCGCTGCGATGACGGGAAGAAGTTGGGGTCAAACCTTATCAAACGATTAATTTGCGTTAAAAAAATATTAACGCGTTAAAAATTTTAGATTAATCACATGCGTTAACGCGTTAATATTGACACCCCTAATAAATAAATAAATATATATATACACACACACACGGGCGACATTTGACTGTGTCAATACAGCGCAGTGAAGAATAAAGAGGTTGCCTGCATTTACTAAACTGTGGAACTTTGACTCTTGCTGCTGATTTGAATGACGATGCTTCCCATTTTAAGTGTCAGTTAGATGGCCTTTAAATTTTAATCAGAAATGTGCGCGCTGCTTTTCTGATGTTCACAGTAGCGGCTCCTGACCATAAATTTAGGTGGGGCAGATTATTTTGCAAACTTTATATTCTAATCATAGACTGTAATTCTAATCTCTGAACACAAAATTTTGGCAGAGCTGTCCTTCCTTGAGTTATCCTGTGGGTGGCGCGCTAATGTTGATTGACAGGCTCGAAGTAATGTTACACGCATAAAATTCTGTATAATTGCCTTAATATAGTATCACCTCCAAATGTTGATTTGGAATGTTACAAGTTGTGGAGCAATTCGGGTGAGGAAAGAAGAGCATATGTCTATTCTCAGAATAAGCAAAACAAACACAACAGAACCATATAAAGGCTATTCATGTGAGCACATTTAAACTAAAGGATTTAACGTATACTTTGTTAATTTGATCCACTACTCCACATAAAAAAGAAAAAAAAGAAACAGACATGCCAACTAGTTACTGACCTGATGCAGACACATAGCTGAAGCGGATTGATATCGTCTTGGTGGAGCGAGGTTCGCGTAAGATAACGTGAAAATAAGCGGGGCAGTCTCAAATCTGCCCCAATTGCTCTCAATTAGAGCGCGCTGCAGTTCCCCTTTTCACCACAGATTTACGTTGTAAAATTGTAGGGCGCTGTTGAGCTCGGGAGGGCTCAGGCACCGTCTGCCCCACTTATAGTATCATACATGCCTGCTAAAGCCATGCGCGGGATTTTAATATATATACTGCTTACTTTACGACTTAAAATAGTATAGAAAATCCGAAAAATATTTGTTGCAGAATGCTGAACACATTTACAATTTATTATTGATTCAGTTTATATAGAGGTCTATGTTTTGGATGACTATTTTGGTGGGGCTCTGCCCCACCTGCCCATATAGACTGGATGTTCATTTAAGCTTTCCGTGTCTTTTTCCCGTGTCACTTGAAATGTGTCCGTTTTGAATCATTGTGGTGAGACACGTGTGGAAAAAAAAAAAGATCAATTGTGGGACTATTCTGTCATAAATGGCATATTTCTGAACTTTCTACCGTCCGTTACTGGAAATGAAATTACTGGTTGATATGTCCTGATCTTTTTACACACGCTTTTAGTCCGTGAACTGGATCTCCGCGCGCTCCGAACTCGCGCTGTGGAAGTTTTGTCAGGACCGCTTCAAGGTTCAAGGTTCTTTATTATTTGTCACATACACAATCATACAGGGTATAATCAGTAGTGAAATGTAGGTTCCAGAATAAATCACTGAGGCATGTTTGTCCCGTCCATTGCTTATCACTGATATTTCGAGAATGAATACAGAATTATTCCTGAAACTTTGCAGCATGTACATGTCCGAAAAACGAAAGCATCATTCAAATTCTTAATGGATTATAGCCTAAAAAAACACACAAAGCACGCTCTCTTTATTTTCACTAAAGCATAACTCATCAAAGTCCATCGCGATCTCACAAAGTTCCGTTATAATCAAGCTCTCTAAAAGACAACGAATCTCTGATTTACATCACGTCTGCACTTATGAGATGATTCATGAGCATGCAAAACTCTGGTGCTGGTGAGTGAATTCTGAAAAACTGCAATGTTTCTGATTGGCCATTGCGTTGAAGAAATCAAAATATGTCTTTGATTGGCTACATTGCTCAACGCTGCAAAAACACGTTGGATAGTTTGCTAAATCTTTTAAGTGCTTTTGCTTTCAGCTAATTGGCGTACAATTTCAGAGGCTGACGATTAAACGCTGCTACATATACCCGTATTCAGGGTTATATTGCAGGGCTTATTAGACTGCAGCTGATGGTCCTAAGTACAGACCCTTTGCTCGTACCAGCCCTGCAACTGGGGGGCAGACATCCCAGACAGAGATGCTCCAATGTCACGGATGTATCGTATAGGGTCATTGTCATGCCCCCCCACTCCGTCCTATATGTCGCAACCATGTATGTATGTATGTGTACTGTATTGTGTGTGTGTGTGTATATCATGTGTGTAGTGTGTGTGTGTGTGTGTGTGTGTGTGTGTGTATGTGTGTGATATGTATATATGTATATATATATTATATATAGTATGTATATATATGATATGATATATACTGTATGTCTTATATATATGTATGTATGTATGTATATGATATATGTTATATATATATGAATATATGTATATCATATATATATATATACACATATATATATAACATATATATACTGTATATATATATATATATATATATATATACACACACAGACAGACACACATATATATACATACATATGCATATATACATACACATATATATACAGGTGCTGGTCATATAATTAGAATATCATCAAAAAGTTGATTTATTTCACTAATTCCATTCAAAAAGTGAAACTTGTATAATGTATACATTCATTCCACACAGACTGATATATTTCAAGTGTTTATTTCTTTTAATTTTGATGATTATAACTGACAACTAATGAAAACCCCAAATTCAGTATCTCAGAAAATTAGAATATTGTGAAAAGGTTCAATATTGAAGACACCTGGTGCCACACTCTAATCAGCTAATTAACTCAAAACACCTGCAAAGGCCTTTAAATGGTCTCTCAGTCTAGTTCTGTAGGCTACACAATCATGGGGAAGACTGCTGACTTGACAGTTGTCCAAAAGACGACCATTGACACCTTGCACAAGGAGGGCAAGACACAAAAGGTCATTGCAAAAGAGGCTGGCTGTTCACAGAGCTCTGTGTCCAAGCACATTAATAGAGAGGCGAAGGGAAGGAAAAGATGTGGTAGAAAAAAAAGTGTACAAGCAATAGGGATAACAGCACCCTGGAGAGGATTGTGAAACAAAACCCATTCAAAAATGTGGGGGAGATTCACAAAGAGTGGACTGCAGCTGGAGTCAGTGCTTCAAGAACCACTACGCACAGACGTATGCAAGACATGGGTTTCAGCTGTCGCATTCCTTGTGTCAAGCCACTCTTGAACAACAGACAGCGTCAGAGGCGTCTCGCCTGGGCTAAAGACAAAAAGGACTGGACTGCTGCTGAGTGGTCCAAAGTTATGTTCTCTGATGAAAGTAAATTTTGCATTTCCTTTGGAAATCAGGGTCCCAGAGTCTGGAGGAAGAGAGGAGAGGCACAGAATCCACGTTGCTTGAGGTCCAGTGTAAAGTTTCCACAGTCAGTGATGTTTTGGGGTGCCATGTCATCTGCTGGTGTTGGTCCACTGTGTTTTCTGAGGTCCAAGGTCAACACAGCCGTATACCAGGAAGTTTTAGAGCACTTCATGCTTCCTGCTGCTGACCAACTTTATGGAGATGCAGATTTCATTTTCCAACAGGACTTGGCACCTGCACACAGTGCCAAAGCTACCAGTACCTGGTTTAAGGACCATGGTATCCCTGTTCTTAATTGGCCAGCAAACTCGCCTGACCTTAACCGCATAGAAAATCTATGGGGTATTGTGAAGAGGAAGATGCGATATGCCAGACCCAACAATGCAGAAGAGCTGAAGGCCACTATCAGAGCGACTCCTGAGCAGTGCCAGACATGCCAACAGTAATTGCAGTATTGAGTACAGCATGAAGGCCAAGACTATCAGAGCATACCTGGGCTCTACATTATACAAACTCCTGTAGCAGTGTACCACAGACTGTTATATCGAGAGCCACGCCGCATTGCTGCAGTCCTAGTATTCAGTGCAAACTCAGGAGCCCCAACTAAGTCCATTGAGTGCTGTACATGCTCATACTTCATTCATGTTCATTGTACTTTTCAGTTAAGGCCAAGATTTCTAGAAAATCCTTTCTTTGTCATGAGCTGATGTCTTAAGTCAAGCCCTATTCTAATTTTCATGAGATACTGAAATTTGGGGTAATTTCATTAGTTGTACAGTTATAATCATGCACAACGATTAAAGATGAAAGTAAACACTTGAAATATATCAGTCTGTGTGGAATGAATGTGAATTGAGTATTAAAAATCAACGTTTTCCAACCTTTCTTGATCCAATCTTTTATGGCTGTATTAAATCAAAAGGGTGACTGAGCAAATGAATACTTTGTGATATCAGTATGTATGTATGTACATGAACAGCAAATGAAATATAACCTGAATATACTGTATATGTGTATATGTATGTATGTATGTGTATATGTATGTATGTATATATATATATATATATATATATATATATATATATATATATATATATATACACACACATATATATATATACACACGTGTATATATAGGGTAAACGTACCTATTAACCATTAAGCACACTTCCATTTTTGAGATCAGATTATAAAAAGAAAAAATTATTTATTATGCAACTTGATGTCTTAACCAATTGTTATGTTTGTTACTATTTACATCCTATAATTTCAAGTCAATCAGATCACAGCACACCGAGATACAGGTCTCCATGTGTTCACACTATCTAGCGGCCATTTTGAAAGCTGTCTAAAAACTTTCACCAAAAGAGGAACCCCTTAAACGTGTGTTTTTTAGATGTTTAAGCCTTTATTTTGGGTAAGTTTCACTACTTATTCTAAAATTAAGAGATTAATGTTCAGACTTTTGCATATTATAACTGGAACTTGGATGTGGGAAATAATTACATTAGATCCAAAAGATAGTTTTAGCAACATAGCGCAGATGCTACAGAACACAGTTAGCTGACTAGCTGTATAAGATTGTGTGCTACGCTAACATATTACTTCACAGGCATTACTGGCTTGTACTTTTACATCCATAATATTATGAATTGACAGTTTATTGCTGTTCTGTCATTTTACAGTGCTGTAATTTTTAAAGATTTCATATTATTGTAAGGTGAGCTTAAAGGGTACACTACTATGAAAATCACACAGCTTCAGTGTGATATCAATAAGAAAAAGTATAATTTCATAGATATTGTTAATAATAGTTGCTCATATTAAAATATGTATTAATTTAATACATGACCTAGACAATTTATTTAGCAAAATTCTGTCAGTCATTTTAATAAATATTACATGAAATTTATAAAAAAAAAATTGTTGCTGCTCCAATTAAGCTCAGTGTGCTCTCATTAAGCTCTTCCACATTGAACGTCTATGTAAATACTTCATAAACAGACTTTAAATATTAACTGATGGTTGTCACTTTAAGTTAAGTTCATAGATTTTCTATGAATTCTGTCAACTCAATCCGCAGACTGGCTCTGATCTTTGGCAACTAGCATCAACTTTTCCAGACTGTAAATCTGTTGAAAATCGGGGCAAAAATCATGTAGTGTATTCCAGCCATAAGAGACTATAGATAAGTTGACATCCATTTAAAAAGAGGCTTCATAATGAGGCTAGTTTCAGTGTTCATCCATGAATTAAATGTTTTATTGGTTTGTGTTATCTGATTTTTGAATGTTACTTAGCTGAACGTGGACTAGTATAGATGTTGCAATGTGCTTAGATGACACTTCATTATCAATATATAACTGATTGACTTCAATGCCTTGTTTCTTGATTTTAGTGTTCTGTTTTTTTGTGATTTGTACCTTCAAAAAATATATATTTTTACAATTATTCTTTAAAAATTTTACTTAAAATAAACAAGAATTTTTAATAAAACATTATGTGAGCTTAAATGGGAACAGGGTGTGCTTAAAGGGTACAGAAATGTACCCATTAAGCACAGCCGGACTTTTTGAATTTAATGATGCATATCTTAATTGAAATGCTTTTGTCATTTAAAATCAAATTTTATATTTGTGTGTGAGAGATTAATATTTTATTTTAACAACGTTTTGTACTGAACCCTACACGTATTCGTACCGAAACCTTTTTGGTACGGGCCTTTCGGTTCGGTACGCATGTGTACCGAACTAATACAGTATTATTTTTTTTTTTTCAGGAAATTCAAATAATAAATGGCGTTTTGACAGTCTTTGATGTGGCATGTCAGATCACTGTATAAACGCCTTGGAGAGCCGTTTCTGGGACGGTTCAGAAACGTGCTGGTATAAACCCAACACAAGCATTGACTAGAGCGGCCGCGATCAGCTCCGGTTCCCGCGTCTGAGCAGTGACGCTCCGCAGACTTGTGCAGAGCGGAGCGCGAGTGAACGCAACCATTCCTTCCTCTGTACTACTAGTTTTAACGCCAATAAACATGTCTAAACATCATGCCTCATGTAATTGCTCAAGACATCAACAAAACAGCGTGGAAATAAAATGTCACGTAGCATTTAATTTACCTCAGCAGGTCATCAGTGTCCACAGCTCGTTAGTTTACTAGAGAGGAGCATTTTGCGAAATATTACACAATATACTCATTATATTTTACTAAACCCGTTAGTCTTAATTATTTAATGTATGTTTAAATTAATCTGTTATGAAACACGCTATGACAGCCAGTGTGTAATTGAATATATTTAAAAAAAAGCCTAGAAATTTGATTATTTATAAGTTAATTTAAAAACTGCATTATGTGCAATTTACATGTTTGCATACAATTTTTTTTTTTAAAGTTGAGTGTTGATCATCTATTTAAAAATAAAATAGTAATTAAATTTAAGTTTGGATTAAGTTGTAAGGCCTAATTGTAACCTTATAATGTAAAAGGGCTCCCTATAGTTTTAAGCATAAGCTGAGGTAGATTCTTATCACTAAGAAAATTTAAACTATAACGGTTTAAATTTTTGTGTACAGTTACACCATGGGGTGTAACTGTACACAAATATGACGGTTTGGTACGTACCTCAGTTTGAACGTCACGGTTCGGTATGATTTCGGTACAGCAGGGGGAAAAACTAATAATAAAAAGTGGTTTACTGAATAAGTTGCTCTTTCTTTAAATACATTCAGTTATAGTTTAAATTTTCTTAGTGATAAGAATCTACCTCAGCTTATGCTTAAAACTATAGGGAGCTTAGTTTTATATTCTAATATTCTTAGTATATCATGTGCGCATATATATATATGCGCACATGATATACTAAGAATATTAGAAGTTTTAGAAATGCACATTTGACAGTAGCTTGAGTTGAGAGTAGCAGGAGCTTGAGTTGGGATGCAGATGTACATTTATTTTCATTAAAGGGATAGTTCACCCAAAAATGAAAATGTGATGTTTATCTGCTTACCCCAAGGGCATCCAAGATGTAGGTGACTTTGTTTCTTCAGTAGAACACAAATGCCTTCTTCAGTAGAACACAAATACCTATCTCTCAAATGGACCATTGACACTATCTACAATCTCAATTAGGAGTGTCAATGGTCCATTTGAGAGATAGGTGGCGGTAATGCACTTATAAGTCTGCAATCCGCCGTAAAGCAAGAAGAAGATGCGCCACGAGCCGGCTGTTATGAACGCGCTCAGGACACTTGGACATTGTGGTGGATCAGAGGTAAAAAACTATATACAGTATCTCACAGAAGTGAGTACACCCCTCACATTTTTGTAAATATTTTATTATATCTTTTCATGTGACAACACTGAAGAAATGACACTTTGCTACAATGTAAAGTAGTGAGTGTACAGCTTGTATAACAGTGTAAATTTGCTGTCCACTCAAAATAACTCAACACACAGCCATTAATGTCTAAACCACTGGCCACAAAAGTGAGTACACCCCTAAGTGAAAATGTCCAAATTGGGCCCAAAGTGTCAATATTTTGTGTGGCCACCATTAGTTTCCAGCACTGTCTTAACCCTCTTGGGCATGGAGTTCACCAGAGCTTCACAGGTTGCCACTGGAGTCACTGGAGGATGTTAGAGACCTTGCGCTCCTCCACCTTCCGTTTGAGGATGCTCCACAGATGCTCAACAGGGTTTAGGTCTGGAGACATGATTGGCCAGTCCATCACCTTTACCCTCAGCTTCTTTAGCAAGGCAGTGGTCGTCTTGGAGGTGTGTTTGGGGTCGTTATCATGTTGGAATACTGCCCTGCGGCCCAGTCTCCGAAGGGAGGGGATCATGCTCTGCTTCAGTATGTCACAGTACATGTTGGCATTCATGGTTCCCTCAATGAACTGTAGCTCCCCAGTGCCGGCAGCACTCATGCAGCCCCAGACCATGACACTCCCACCACCATGCTTGACTGTAGGCAAGACACACTTGTCTTTGTTCTGCTCACCTGGTTGCCGCCACACACACTTGACACCATCTGAACCAAATAAGTTTATCTTGGTCTCATCAGACCACCGGACATGGTTCCAGTAATCCATGTCCTTAGTCTGCTTGTCTTCAGCAAACTGTTTGCGGGCTTTCTTCTGCATCATCTTTAGAAGAGGCTTCCTTCTGGGATGACAGCCATACAGACTAATTTGGTGGTGTGCGGCGTATGGTCTGAGCACTGGCAGGCTGACCCCCCACCCCTTCAACCTCTGCAGCAATCCTGGCAGCACTCATACGTCTATTTCCCAAACACAACCTCTGGATATGACGCGGAGCACGTGCACTCAACTTCTTTGGTCGACCATGGCGAGGCCTGTTCTGAGTGGAACCAGTCCTGTTAAACTGCTGTATGGTCTTGGCCACCGTGCTGCAGCTCAGTTTCAGGGTCTTGGCAATCTTCTTATAGCCTACGCCATCTTTATGTAGAGCAACAATTATTTTCTTCAGATCCTTAGAGAGTTCTTTGCCATGAGGTGCCATGTTGAACTTCCAGTGACCAGTATGAGAGAGTGAGAGCGATAACACCAAATTTAACACCTGCTCCCCATTCACACCTGAGACCTTGTAACACACGAGTCACATGACACCGGGGAGAGAAAATGGCTAATTGGGCCCAATTTGGACATTTTCACTTAGGGGTGTACTCGCATTCGTGGCCAGCAGTTTAGACATTAATGGTTATGTGTTGAGTTATTTTGAGGGGACAGCAAATTTACACTGTTACACAAGCTGTACACTCACTACTTTACATTGTAGCAAAGTGTCATTTCTTCAGTGTTGTCACATGAGAAGATATAAAAATATTTACAAAAATGTGAGGGGTGTACTCACTTCTGTGAGATACTGTAAATACTGTTCCGTTTCTTGCACAGACTGATCGTTTCATGTCTTTAGACCTCAATGTATCGTCACGAGCCGCGGGGTTTAATTTGGTTTTGTCTGTGTATGGGTTTTTTTTCTCTCAAAGCCGTGAGTCCCATTGACTGCCATTATATGACTGACAGACTGCAACGGTTTGAGTTAAAAATCTTGTGTTCTACTGAAGAAACAAAGTCACCTACATCTTGGATGCCCTGGGGGTAAGCAGATAAACATCAGATTTTCATTTTTGGGTTAACTATCCCTTTAACAAAAACAGTACCTGTTTCTGTGAGTATCTGTGAAAATTATAACAGCCTCATCTTTCATACATTTGTAGATCATGATAACCACAGGTACAGCACCTCACTACCACGGTAAAAAGTAGCCTAACTATATGGTTTCTATAATATTTGCTATGAAAAACAGTAACCTGAAGACATTCAGTATAAGTACAAATGCACAACTAATATGACTTAAAAATATTGTGGTTATATTCCATTACTCCTTTAATATATTTAGTACACTATTAATATAATAAAATTCAATATGAATATTCTACTTTTCTGCCACAATACCATGGTTACTGTCAATGATACTACAGTAAAACCATGGTAAATGTTGGTGATTTGTAGATTGAAATGCCTCCAACTGGATTGTTGTTGCACAGGTGTTTCTGCATCAGTTTTGTTGAGAATGATCCATCTCGGATTTATTTGGCTTTAAACTAGTTTAAATCGCATACCTATGTGATTTGTACTGGAGAACTCTGCACTGGACTCGAGCGCGATCACTAGATCTCACAGCGCTGTTTAGTGGTCTTGTGATCACGACTGGTCAGTGTAGTAAATACTTTCACAGTAGCTCACACTGCGCTCTCTTTTCTTTTGAGCTGAGCTGATAAAAGGTCAGTGCGACTCACGGTTTCAAACGAGAAGCGCTGTTTCGTTTGGCTTTTGGCGCGTTTGCCGTTTAATACGTATTTATCATGCACAACAGAACGCTTATCAGTTAGGCAGATTGGTAGTGGCACCAGCGCAACCTCTAACAAAACTTAGTGTCACCGGCAGAAAAAAAGGTAGCAAAATATCCATTTAGTCGCAATCTGGAGCCCTGGCAGACTACTGTCAATTACACTTTTATTTAATTGTTTATTTTATTTAATTGCCTTATCTTAGCATTGTAAGCATATGATTTAGTGCATTGCTGAGCCAACAAAGAAACATTCCACAACATGCTCTATTAAGAAGTGGACATTTTTGGTGGTGAATTAAATATTTTCTCTGAAAGAGTGGTAATGGAATTGTTTTAAGGGATATGGACATTCTTTAATTTTATTATTTAATTTCTAATATATGCTCTCTCAGGAAGTTTGCTTATGTTTTAACCTGAAATGTTGTGCTTATGTTTTAGGAAGGTAAAAAGTTACAATAGGTAACAATAGGTCCCAGAGGAAAAGGCCAAGGCCATGTGCTGTGTATACATATTAGAGCTGCACGATTAATCATTAAAAGATTTCGATCTCAATTCAAATACCCACACGATCTAATTTCTGAATGACAACGATTCGCCCGTGTCTATTAAAACTTTGAAAAAATCATACCGGAACATTCAAATCTGCATTCGCGCTGCTGCTGATCCAGAGAGCAGACAGTTAACATGTTTAGGTAAGAAAAAGCTTCACAAACAGTCTTTTCAACTACACAGTATTATTTCTGTCTTACAGTCATTCATAGAAATACTGGGATAAAAGTTTATAGTTCGGCTACAAACATTGATGTCTATGGTAGCGATCAAAATAGAGCCACTCATCTTTTGAAAGCAACTGGCGCTTCAAATAACGTTTGTGTCGATTGCATCATTTCGCCACTAGGTGGCGACAAGTGACTGTTAAAAAATGTATTTGTTATTGAATCATTCATTCGAGATTCGTTCAAAAACACTGATTCATCCATTAATGAAACAAGTGAGGTATGAGTGAGTCATTGAATCATTAATACAAACCAATTTTTCATAATTTTAATTCTAAAAGTTGGTGTATTAAATACACTATATTTTAAATACATATACCCCGGGTTTCACAGACAAGGCTTAAGCCTAGTCCTAGACAAAAATGTAAATCTGAGCTGTTTCAACTGAAAGAAACTTGCATTGACTGATCTTAAAATATATCAGTGCCTTTGTTTTGTCTCAAGATGCACACCAGTAATGTTTTTTTCTAAGCATGTTTATAAAAATTGCTTAAATGTCTTAATTGAACTATGATCTAATCCTGGCTTAGTCTAAGCCCCGTCTGTGAAACCTGGCCATACTGTATTATATATTAAAATGTTTAATAATTCATTTAAATTAAACACTTTTAAATAGACTGCAGCAATTAATATTTTCTCACACATTATTTTGTTTAGTTCAGAGTCGTGGGAGAATCGTGATCTGTATTTGAGAAAAAAAAATCGTGATTCTCAATTTATCCAGAATCGTGCAGCTCTAATACATATTAGATGATTAAACAGTCTAGTAACTTGGGAGTGGTGCTAAAGTGCACTGAAGAATCTAATGAACACTTTGGAAGTGGCAAGGCAGTGATATTGTCTTCTTGGATGAGATGCTGTCACTCAAGTGGGTAGAGTTTACTACAGGCAACTGAGTTTCCGAGCACCTAGTCAAATTGTCAATTTATACAATATTTTTCAACTATGTTCAACTGCTTTCCATCCCTTCTCTCATAGACACAGGTGCTGCATGTTCAATGATCAGTACAAATATCAATCATCGTGATTATTCACTAGTCTGACAGCAGTTCTCAATCTGCTTCTTCCAAGTCTTACTAGTCCAGCCCTATGTCTTAATAAAGAAAAAGGAAGTTCATGGACAGATAGAAATTGGTGCTTGATTAACCAATCAGTTAAAACTGGGGCTAGATTTGGCAAAGTGGAGGCAATTATATTATACTAGGATTGGTGATGATGAATTATCTGGCAAAGGAAGGAGTAACAGGGCACAATGTGTCCAAGAACAAAACTGTGGATGGTAAAGCAACAATGCTCGTCACTATCTTATTCAGTTTTAGGGCTAGACTGAATAAGATGAAGACGAAGAAAAACTTGCTTCATGGTGAATGGACTTTACATGGTTATTGAACTAAACCAACACAAAATAACTGGAGCTGAATAATGACACTATTGTCTTGAGAAGTGATTTATAGTAGAATTTGGATTTGCCTAATCTTTGAAGTTTGCCTCACTGAATCTGTTACTTTCCTAATGCATAATGTACTGTAAAATAAAAATGAATTCACTTATATAAAATATAACCAAAAGACAATTATCTAGGTCCAAATACAAACAGCTTATGTAGATGAACAAGTGCTACAATGGCAAGGTTATTTTTTTATTTTAGTCTTAATTGTCTAGAAAAATAATGTCCCCGTTTTAATTGGACAACAATACATTCAGTCATGTCTGGCATGTCATTCTTCCACTCCTCTCTTCACCCCTTGCGTACACCTTCCCTTGCCCATGACCCTCTCATAACGGATTGTCTGGAAGTTTCCTAGGCCTGCTCGTCCTTTAAAGTCCGTGTAAAGTGATATTAAAATATGTGTTCTGAGTTTGTCACACAACAGAAAAATGTGTTAACAACCCAGCCAAATTTGAATGATAAAAAAAACGCCAAGTAACTAAAATAAGTTATCAAAATCTTTGAAAAATAAGCAGTACTCTCTACTCTCAAACGCCGGGGGCGTGTCCGCTGTCGGCGCTGAAACCACGCCCACTCGCAGGAAAGCGGCCATCTCTCTCAACTGTCAAATACGCTACAACCTGAATGGACGCTACTGATACTACCTCTAGTAGCTTGGATTTATACAGCCATACATGTTTGAGCGTGCAAGTTCGTTATTTAATTGTAGACGCGTGTCAGCACTGCAGTGAGTTGATACCTTCTGGTCGTCAAGGCGAGCGCGGCTCATGGTTGCTTAGCAATGGCAAACACCACGAGAGCGCAAGCTCCGGTGCGCTTTGAAAGAAGAGAAAGCGGTACAGCTCGCGTTTCTAGATGAGAATTGTGAACACTCCATGTTTTTAAATTGTATGTATTCTGCCACATATTGATGTCTCTGGGCTAAGACCCGGGTATCCTTTCACCCTAGAACCATCCCTGCCTAGAATCAGTATATCTAACATCACAGACATTCAAAAAGACAAACGAAGACCTTGACCTCTCAACATAGTTATTATAGTGTTACGCTCGGTGGCTCCATTGCGTCATCGAGCCACCGTTTTAGCCCTGCCCAAAAAATCCTGAACACAGAATTGGTGAAAAACTGTTTAACGGTTTAACTCCACAATTCAGTACTACATAGAGTCTTTGTAATGTGTTTCAGCAATACATTTCTAACATTTGTAATGCGTTTAGAAAATTCTCAGAATTCTCTTTACACAGACTTTAACTACTGTGCCCACCAGAATTGCCTGGAATCACTAGATTCTTTGCACTGGAGCAACTCCCTGGCATGGTTGACAATAAACTCATTGGTAAGGCTGTTGAAAGGGAGTTTCAGCTGCTTGTTCTTTCCATACAATGCAATGCAGTTCAGACATGAGGGAAACCCAGCCACATGTGCAGATTGACCCATCACAGTGGACAGTGGGACATCATATACCAGGAGCAGCTACAGTACGCAAGTTAAAATGCAGTGTTGGTGTATCCATGCCTTAACCTTGCCTGGCAACCCTGATTGCCCTGTAGTCCAGCAGGGAATCCCTGATCTCAACTAGCACACAATGTACTCCTTTAGGCATCTAGAGACAATACTGAAGAATACCATGCATACTAGAGGTGGGACTCTTTCGGTCCCCTCATGATTGGATTCATATCGATTCTTGGGGGTCACGATTCAATTAAAAATCAATTGCAAATTTTGAGATTTTTAAATCACAATTTGCAATTTCTCATCAAACTTTTTGTGCACACTGGACATCAAACGCACCAGTATTTTGATACAAAAACACACCAGTCTATAGTATGGGTAGTCCTGACTTAAGAAATCAGTGTTTCCTATTAACTATTAAGTTTCTAATAAATAAAAAAATATTTTACACTTCCCATTGGGGATGTGCCCGAGTCCGAATACCGTGTTGGGTCAAAGAAATGACATGTACCAGGAACCCTTAAAGGGAATAAACATAAGATGGGAAGAAAAAAAAAAATTATATCATTGGGTAATTATCCTGTATATAAATTGCGGCCATCATGGAGACGTTATTAATATGCTGGGCATTGAAATCACTTTTGAATATGCGCTCGCTTTTTACTTTCACCTTTAATATTCGCGATCACACGTGCTCGATGTTTACTACAGAGCGGCAGTACTTACCACACATTTTACAAGATTAGAATTTAGATGTTTGTCAGTGGTGCTCAGAATCTGCAAATCATTCGCCATCGTCCTATCAGTCATCCTTACTCTGTTTATGTGGTAAGTGAAATTTTATGTACTGTAATGTAATAGGCAACATATTTGATGTGAAAATCCTACTAACATTACAACTGCACCTCAGGAAACATAAAATATCCCCCTCATCCTTTTTTTTCTTCAGAGTGAATGTTCTAGTTTTTAATGATTTACAACCACATTTAAAATTGGTTCAAATTAGATGCAACAAATCCAATCTCTTAACTGCTTTAGCTGTTTACACTAGGGATGTCCTGATCTGTTTTTTTGTGCCCCCCATCCGATCTGAGTCATTGAATTGAGTATCTGCCGATACCGAGTCCCAATCCGATGCTTGTACAGTGTTTCCCATTCATTAACTAGTCTGTGGCAGCCCGCCACAGTCTAATCTGTCCCGCCCGTTTCATAATAAACCGAAAATATATTGATGATACTCCTCATTATAACATAAATGGTCTTTAATGTTGTGTTTCGTGCCATTGCTTTTGCTAAGTGTCCATCAAACGAACTAAAGCTTATATGACTTTATCCCCTCATCAAGTCTGTTTGCGCTGCTTGTTTCAAAGCCAAACGCACACTTTAACGCGATCAGCTCGTGATCCTGTGTTTCCTGCATCTCAGAGCGGCTCCTTTCACAGTGAATGCAGTGAAGTCTGTTTTTGAACATGCTGTGAGTTTAGCGCGCATCTGAGAATGCACCGATTCACAGTATTTCACTAGATTTGTAATGAGACTCGTTTGTAAGCCTGTTTTCACAGAAGTTGGTGTTTTCCACCAAAAAAGCTCAGCTGCAGTTTCCGCCAAAATAAAAGCTAATAGGTTTATCTCTTGCAAGCAAGGACTAAAATAAACAAAGACCTGCACAAAGAAAATACTGTAAGCTACAGGCAGAGCAAACTCACTGTTTATTGGAAGAAAAAATTTAAACTCATATGAATTCATTTCAATTAAATTCATATAGGGGGTTCATATGAATGTATTTCTGAAGGGAACTGACTTTCGATGGCATTTCCCCCTCTGTTCCATAAGCGCCACTTGCTGTCAGAGAGTGAAATTCAGCCTGTCTGCTGTTTTTGTTTTATTTAGGTTTTAGCATAATTTCACAAAGCTGAAGTCAGACCATTCTGTTTTCAAATGTTGAAAAGATACAATGAAATTAAAATTAAAAAAAAAAAAAAACTGCTCATGCTACATGCGTGTTGTATCTTTGTTTGTATCATGCAGTGGTTGGTTCTAATTTCAAATGGCATTTTTTATTATTAAATACTTGTTGTAGTAGCAGCAACTGCAAAAACAGTTTCATGGCCAGGAAAAAATATTGGTGCCTCAAGTCACCAGCCATTGACAGATGTGGCAAAAAGTTATAGTTTTAGGCCCTGCTTGTATGTGTAGAAATTAGGACAAAAGTATTGTAATTTCCCTACTGTAGAGTAAGATAAAATTATATACCTGTGAAATACTCATTTTCATTTATTTTACAGTGCAATTATTTTACAATATATGGCTATTACTGTCATAGGAATAATAATAATAAATTATTATTATTATTATTATTATTATTATTATATTCTAATTTGTTTGGCTTCCAAATTCATCGGTGTGAGTTAATTTAGATTGAGACACTATATTATTATAACTAAAAAGAGGATTGAGTCCCCTTTAAACTTCAAGTCAATTCACCAGCACTTTTCTTTTAGTTTGCACACTGAACCTGTGTTGGAGCTCTTAATTTTGAACTCTCAAAGTGCCCTAGGTAGATGAAATTAACTTTAAAATGTACACAATTTTCTTAAAAGTCAATGCAATAAAGAAAGATAATAGTATTTCAAATACAGGTGCATCTCAATGAATTAGTATGTCGTGGAAAAGTTCATTTATTTCAGTAATTCAACTCAAGTTGTGAAACTCGTGTATTAAATAAATTCAATGCACACAGACTGAAGTAGTTTAAGTCTTTGGTTCTTTTAAATTGTGATGATTTAGGCTCACATTTAACAAAAACCCACCAATTCACTATCTCAACAAATTAGAATACTTCATAAGACCAATAAAAAAAAAAAATTTTTTAGTGAATTGTTGGCCTTCTGGAAAGTATGTTAATTTACTGTATATGTACTCAATACTTGGTAGGGGCTCCTTTTGATTTAATTACTGCCACAATTCGGCGTGGCATGGAGGTGATCAGTTTGTGGCACTGCTGAGGTGGTATGGAAGCCCAGGTTTCTTTGAAAGTGACCTTCAGCTCATCTGCATTTTTTAGTCTCTTGTTTCTCATTTTCCTCTTGACAATACCCCATAGGTCTGGTGAGTTTGCTGGCCAGTCAAGCACACCAACACCATGGTCATTTAACCAACTTTTGGTGCTTTTGGCAGTGTGGGCCAGGTGCCAAATCCTGCTGGAAAATGAAATCAGCATCTTTAAAAAGCTGGTCAGCAGAAGGAAGCATGAACTGCTCCAAAATTTCTTGGTAAACGGGTGCAGTGACGTTGGTTTTCAAAAAACACAATGGACCAACACCAGCAGATGACATTGCACCCCAAATCATCACAGAATGTGGAAACTTAACACTGGACTTCATGCAACTTGGGCTATGAGCTTCTCCACCCTTCCTCCAGACTCTAGGACCTTGGTTTCCAAATGAAATACAAAACTTGCTCTCATCTGAAAAGAGGACTTTGGACCACTGGGCAACAGTCCAGTTCTTCTTCTCCTTAGCCCAGGTAAGACGCCTCTGACGTTGTCTGTGGTTCAGGAGTGGCTTAACAAGAGGAATACGACAACTGTTGCCAAATTCCTTGACACGTCTGTGTGTGGTGGCTCTTGATGCCTTGACCCCAGCCTCAGTCCATTCCTTGTGAAGTTCACCCAAATTCTTGAATCGATTTTGCTTGACAATCCTCATAAGGCTGCGGTTCTCTCGGTTGGTTGTGCATCTTTTTCTTCCACACTTTTTCCTTCCACTCAACTTTCTGTTAACATGCTTGGATACAGCACTCTGTGAACGGCCAGCTTCTTTGGCAATGAATGTTTGTGGCTTACCCTCCTTGTGAAGGGTGTCAATGATTGTCTTCTGGACAACTGTCAGATCAGCAGTCTTCCCCATGATTGTGTAGCCTAGTGAACCAAACTGAGAGACCATTTTGAAGGCTCAGGAAACCTTTGCAGGTGTTTTGAGTTGATTAGCTGATTGGCATGTCACCATATTCTAATTTGTTGAGATAGTGAATTGGTGGTTTTTTGTTAAATGTGAGCCTAAATCATCACAATTAAAAGAACCAAAGACTTAAACTACTTCAGTCTGTGTGCATTGAATTTATTTAATACACGAGTTTCACAATTTGAGTTGAATTACTGAAATAAATTAAACTTTTCAACGACATTCTAATTTATTGAGATGCACCTGTACATTTCAACATGTAAGCTTATTTTAAAATAGACTAATATGTATATGGTGTAATTTTTTTATTAATAATATTTATTTTTACTTGTACATGTTAAAATAAATATTAGGGGTGGAACGGTTCGTGGAAAAAAAAATCGAACCATACGGTTTTCCACACACGGTTCGGCACGCGCTAGGACCGCGGTTCAACTTAAATCTGACAATGCATCTGCAATATGGTTTGTTATAAATAACACATAAAAAAAAAAACAGGGTTTGGCTAATGTATGCTTCTGTTGATGGATGCGCATTCTGGCTTCCCAGTACATTACAACAACAACGATGAAAAAAGGTGGATAAACCATTCACTCTTGTTCAATGCGAGTGCTGTATGCTGGAATATGAGCATTTATTCCGTCATCACCCGGGTGCTGATGGCGCGCGTGCACAGGTGAGACCTGAACCGCACACGTTGATATCTGTGTTTAAACTAAACTCATGTAATCTTTGCCAGTTTAAACATTTAAGAGCCAGAGGATGTGAGCTTGTGCGTGCAGTGAGAAGATTTGTGCGTGCCCTCATCAGAAGCGCGCAAACCCGCACCTCAGAACACGCGCAAATATTAAGCTCTCTCTGAAGTATTGTGTTTGAATGGACAAATTCACACAAAAATTATGTCAAAATGCCCGTCTTGGTAAGTATCCTATAGCAGACATAGCCGGCTGAACGTACAGTATCAGTGCATTCTCTTAAAGTGACAGCACTTTCTTAATATTAATCAAACAGCAACAACAAAGAAATCACTACTGCTCTTGATTGAATCACTTTTTTAACTTTAATAAAGATTAATCTTTAATTTATAGTCAAATATGTAATGCTGTTTTACATTTGATTACTTTATTCAATTTCTGTACCTAAAAGGAGCTGCTGAAACCGTTCTACTCTGCCATCATTGAATCCGTCCTCTGCACATCAATAGAAAAGAAAGAAAGAAAATGACGTGACATACGACCAAGTATGGTGACCCATACTCGGAATTTGTGCTCTGCATTTGACCCATCCAAAGTGCACACACACAGCAGTGAACACACACCGTGAACACACACCCGGATCAATGGCCAGCCATTTATGCTGCGGCGCCCAGGGAGCAGTTGGGGGTTTGGTGCCTTGCTCAAGGGCACCTAAGTCGTGGTATTGAAGGTGGAGAGATCGCTGTACATTCACTCCCCCCACCTACAATTCCTGCCGGCCCGAGACTCGAACTCGCAACCTTTCGATTACGAGTCCGACTCTCTAACCATTAGGCCACGACTTCCCCACAATAACTGTCTGGTTCAGCTCAGCTACCAAATCTGACCTCAGAAGACTACGGAGGGTAGTCCGGACTGCTGAGCAAATCATTGGTACAACCCTCCCCCACTCTCTAGGAACTGTACTCATCCAGAGTGAGCAAAAGGGCTGGCAAAATCACTCTGGACCCCTCACATCCAGCACACTCCCTCTTTGAACTGTTACGTCTGGTCGACGCTACAGAGCTCTGAGCACCAGAACGACCAGACACAGGAACAGTTTCTTCCCTCAAGCAATCCATCTCATGAACACTTGACATTAAACGTGGAACACACAACACTATTATACATTTATTCACCACACATACTTATTTTTTCATTTCAATTTTGCACATATCAGACCTGTACAAACATAATTGTCTATATTATATATTGTGTTTTTGCTATCCTGTACATTGCCTATTTGTATATTTGTATATTATTCTTTTACAATCCGTGTCCTGTCCTGTTGCTGTCATTCTGTTGCACTGTGGAGCTTCTGTCACTATAACAAATTCCTCGTATGTGTAAACATACCTGGCCAATAAAGCTCATTCTGATTCTCATTCTAAAGACTAATGCTAGACCTACCTAAAAAAAAAAAAACTGAAAATCACCGTTTATTTTATTTGTATCTTTACTCTATTGTATTTATTTGTGCTGTTGCTTGTAGTTAGATAGATTAATCTTATTAGGGACACCTATTGTATCCGTTGCTGTTCTTATTATTATTCTTCCGTTTCTTCCGCTCGAAAGTCAATGGCAGCCCATAGAACCGCTTGCGGGAAAGTTGTAAAATTTGGCATACTGATAGAGGATAGTGTCAATAGTAACCACAGCAAATTTGGAGTCTCTAACTCAAACTCTCTAGCGCCACCACTTGTCCAAAGTTTCACTCATGTTTACGCAAGTAACTTTTGAACCGTAAGCCACAAAATTATTTTTTCCTCTGAATCCTTGGCTCAAGCAGAGTCGAATTAAGTCCAAAATTAAATGGAATTTTTTCTCTATTTTCAATTGTTCGTAAAACCTTTATTTTCCGAACTCGTCCTAGACGGTTCGTCCGATTTTCACCAAACTTGGCTCAGATCATCTACAGACCATGGTGGCAAAAAGTTATGGAATTCAAGTCGATTCGTCCAAGCATTCTCGAAAAACACACTAACGAATTCACTGAAAAGCACGCAAAAATGGATCTGAGGCTATATCTCCGCAAGGGTTTGGCGTATTGAGACCAATCTTGGTGTGTGTTATAACAAGCGTGACCTGAGGCTACCTGCAGTGTTTCGGCACTGTGCCACCTAGTGGTCAGGAGATATGAAAAATTCATATTTTTGCTTATAACTTGTGAATGGTTTGGCCAAAAATCACAAAACTGGTCTCTTTAGATTCGGTGCATCATGCCGAGTCGAACCGTATCCAATTTTCCTATGTCAGCCATTTTGGGCATCGGCCATGTTGAATTTTGTAGTAAAATGCTATATTTTACGAACGCATTGACGTATCGTTACGAAACTTAGTATGGGTCATCAGCACGATGCCCTGAAGGAGTCTGAGAAGTTTCGAGGCAGCGCTACCTAGTGGTAAAATCAAATATTCACATGCTTATAACTTCGAGTGGGGTTGACTTATTTTCACGAGAGTTACATTTTTAGACTCCTGAATCCTTGCCGAGTCCAGCGATACCAAACTTGCCAGATTTTGGCTTATGGTTTGTGCAGTGTTGCATTTTAGCATTTTGGTGGCGCTATAATTGAACAAAACATGAAATTGCCATTGACTACAATAGAGTATTATGATATAAAATGCTATATCTTACGAATGCATTGGTGTACCATTACGAAACTTTGTATGTACCATCGAGACCATGACTTGAAAGTACTCAAAAAGTTTTAAGACAGTGCCACCTTGTGGTCAAAAGTTATAATGAAATTTCAAATAAATGCTAATAGCTTTGTGTATTTTGCCTATTGTAATGAGACTGGTATTAATAGATTCCTTGGGTCATGCTGAGAACAGTGATACCAACGTTGCCATAGTCAGACAAACTTCCTGTCCGCCATTTTGATTTTCTTTAAAAACTTACTTTTTCGAACTCCTAAACCGTTGGTCCGATTTTCACCAAAATCGAATCATATCATCTTCAGACTACGTATCGTATCTTTCGTATCGATAGACGACTGTTTTCACATACCATAGCAACGAATTTGAGGCATGATGCCAAAATGACACTTGAAGCTGCATCTCTGCAATGCATTGGCATATTGACACCAAACTTTGTGTGTGCCATTGTCAACTCAAACAGAACACACCACATTGATTTGATAACAGCGCCACCTATTGGTCAAACGTGATAAGCCAATAAATCATGTTACTAGAGGTTTATTTATGATTTTTCAGCCGTTTTGACTAAAATAATCCTAAATGGCTTCAATTTCTCATTTCTGCAGTTGATCTGATGCTCCATGCTATGCTTAGCTCCTCATTTTGCTGCTGGAGTGCTTGGCCCCGTAATTGCTGCTTGCAGCTATATTTTACTTTATTTTTATTTGACAGTATAGTTTTTCCCTAAACATACCGAACCGTACCGAAACCGTAACTCTAAAACACTGATACAAACCGAACCGTGAAAAAGTTGAACCGTTCCACCCAGACATGTTCACAAGTCTCTGAGGTCCAAGTCAATTCTCTGAGGTCAAGTCTAAGTCAAGTCTCAAGTCTTTAAAGCGGAGTCCAAGTCAAGTCTTAAGTCTTTGAGGTGGAGTCCAAGTCACGTCTCAAGTCTTTGTTCTATTTATTAGAAACAGTTCTTTCAGCTAGTTATTGAGGCTAAATCAGTTTTGAAATACTGATTTCACAATATGATCCCCCCCCCCCCAAAAAAAAATAAAACTTTAACAAAATTTAAGACAAATTAGAAATGAAAAGGGGTCCATTTATTAATTGTCAGATAAAATGCTGCACATTTCTTTGTAAAATTGAAATATGTCAAACAACAAAACTAAATTTTAAAACAAACCCCAATTAGGTTCAAGGTTCAAGGTTCTTGTTTATTTGTCACATACACAACCATACAGGGTATAATCAGTAGTGAAATGTAATTAATCAAATGAATTACACAAAATAAATAAATCTCATATAAACAAACTATGGCTTTGTCTGTGCTCTTTTTCAATTTAAAATTAGAGGCAACCATGTATTTTAAACAACACAATCCAAACAAAGAGGCTGCATACATCCAGCATGAGCAGTTTTTCATCTAAATTGGATTGTATAATTTCGAAATTTAAAGCAAAAACAAAATGGTCTGACTTTAGTTTTGTGAAACTATTCTACATAAAACATCTGTACGAAACAAACCAGCAGACAGAGAAGACAGGCTGAATTAATGCAGATCCACTCTCTGCCAGCAGGTGGCGCTTGAACACCAATAAAACATTGTTTCCTTGGTTTCCGCTGTAAACAAAGCAGCGCTGCGGTTATGAACACTACTTTAATAGTCGCCCTGCATTATACGGAGGCAGTAGGGATGGTGTTCTTGGGAGTACTCATCATTCTTCTCCTCCAAACACGAAAAGAAAATATTTTGGTCCATCTAAACTTTTTTTAAGACAGCCATGTGCTGGTTTAAGCAGGGAACCCCTCAGAGATACATTCATATAAACTCCTATACCAAATGACTTGCGTTTTTTACGAGTCTCACGCTCCAACAGACCTTTTTTCCAAGTCAAGTCTCGAGGCAGCTGTTCAGCTCTTTGGTCTTGGCCGAGTCCAAATCAAGTCCCAAGTCTAATTTTTATTTATAAAGGCGACTAACACTTAAGAATTCTAGCTGATAGACAGGTGTTCAAATACTTATTTCGTATCATACAAATAAATAGTTAAAAAATCATCATTGTGATTTCTGGATTTTTTTTTTTAGAAGTCGCAGACTCGAGTTTCCATCTCTGGTTCCACCCCTGTATAATATATATATATATATATATATATATATATATATATATATATATATATATATATATATATATATTTCAATATATATATGGGCTGTAATATCTGGTGAAAGACACGATTTTTTATTAGTTTTAATTTTAAAGTCATAGTTAAATAAAAGTAGATATTGCTTTTTTAACTTTATTTACATATGTAACTTGAAGTAATCCAAAAGTAATCAGATTACATTACTTTTATATTGTGGTACTTGGATTACGTTACTGAATACTTTTTTTAATTAAGTAATTTGTAACTGTAACGGAATACATTTTAAAAATAATTCTCCCAACCCTGACTATAAATGAATGAGTGATTGTTGCAAATGTGCGCAAATACACTGAACACAGAAGCTCAAACACGTGTGATGAGCTAGAACAGACCTCACTGGTTTTTGAGCATCATGCACGCGCATTTCTTCTTTTGGTTTTAATGGTGGCTGAACACCAATGTTGGGCAAGTTACTCTGGAAATTTAATTAAATTACTGATTACTTCTTTTAAAAGTAATCAAGTTATTTTCTGATTACTTTATTTCAAAAGTAATTAGTTACATTACTAGTTACGTTACTTTTTTCTGTACATCCATGAAATTTACATGAAATAGTAAGTTGTGTCACCTAGCCACAACATCCCAGCATAAACGCTCCCGATAAATATTTATTAAATCATCAACATTCACAAACCACTTTTGTTTTTAACTAAATGCAAGCATAGGCAGCGGGAGTCCCGCTAATCATTTTATTCTCCCACATTCTACACACACATGAATCTCTAACCGCCATCTAATCCAATAGCACTGGACTCGACAGTAGAATTTGATGCATTTTTCTCTGCGCCCGGTTCTTTCTCGAGAAGTCTTACCATGCTGTGCTGCCCTTTCAGGTGTTTTAATTTGGATGTGGAGTTTTTCGCGGTTGAAGCGGTTTTCTTTCCCCACATAGGCTAATTGACAATGCACAATAATGTTCTTGTCTTTGATAGAAATAAACTCAAAATAATTTGTAATTCCAGCTACAGAACGCATGCAGAGTTTTTCTGTTGGTAGTATTTGCCTCGCAGGCTCTTACCAATCAAAGTAGGTCTCAGGTAGAGGATGCTGCGTGTGCTCCACCAGATGATAAATCACTGCATTCTGTCGGCAATGATGTAACGCAACGGTAACGTATAGAGACCTTGGCTTGCAACTATAACTAATTACTATTTTAAAAATGGTAAAGCATTACATTACTCCGTCACTAAAAAAGTAATCAAATTACAGTAACATGTTACTAAGTAATGTGTTACTGCCCAACACTGCTGAACACGCACATTTGAGCGTCGTCTTTTCCTTTTAATGGTGGTTGGCAAATCTACTGGAAGGTGAATACTGCCACCTACTGCACGACACCGGCATGACAGCTGACATAAAATAAGGATCGGACTGAGGAGAGTCGATAACGATCAGCTAAAAATAATGCTTGATCGGCCCTGATCGACATCCCTAGTTTACACATTTGAACAAAGTCTCGCCTGTGCCAGATACCATTTAGAAGTGTTGACAGTGTAAATATAGCCTAATAAACTTAGTGGAGTTTGGACTTTACATTCAAGCCAAATGGGTCTCTGGGCATTTACGTTTAACCCTTGGTCATTCTAAATCCTAGGATAATAAAATCCTGTTTTTTATCTATGTCTAATGTTGTTCAATTATTATCCTGGATAAATAATCCTAAAAAAAATCTAGTTTTTAAGTTTCACAATATACATTTGTAAACCATGGGTTACTTGCATTTTTGCTAAGCTAGCATCATTGATTGGACAAACAAAGCACATAACCTGTTTAATCAACAATTAGCCTCATTACTGAATGGATCAATTAGGCTTGTATGTTTTTGTTTGTACCATCTAGTTCTTCCTAAACAGACTTTTCAGACCATAGCATTAGAATAAGATACAATAAGTCTCATTTTGGTTTTGGCTTTTTGACTTTTAAAGTTGAGTGTCATCAGTATAGCAGTGATATGAAAAGCCATGTTTCGGAATGACAGAACCTAGTGATGCCATGTAGACAGAGAAGAGACGTGGTCCAAGAACTGAGCCCTGAGGAACCCCAGTAGTTAGATGTTGTGATTTGGACACCTCACCTCTCCCAAGATACCTTGAAGGACCTATCTGAGAGGTACATTTACATTTAGTCATTTGGCAGACACTTATCCAAAGCGACTTACAATTGGGGAATACATAAAGCGATTCATCTTGAAGAGGCAATCAGACAGAGGAAGTGCTCGTAACACCAAGTCTCAGGCATTGTTCAAATAAGTACAAGCTAGCAAGGGAAGGAGAGAAAGATAAAGGGAAAGATTAAGTTATTCTTTTTTTTTTAAGTTAAGGATGAAGTCAAGTAGTGCCGAAAGAGACGAGTTTTCAGTTGTTGCTTGAAGATTGACAGGGATCCAGCATTCCGGATAGGGGTGGGAAGATTATTCCACCAGCCAGGAATGGTGAACGAGAATGTTCTGGAGAGTGATTTTGAGCCTGTGATGGTACCACAAGGCGTCGCTCACTAGCAGATCTCAGACTTCTGGAGGGGATGTAGATTCGTAATAGTGAGTGGAAGTAGGAGGGTGCTGAGCCTGTGGTCGTTCTGTATGCAAGCATCAGTGTCTTGAACTTGATGCGAGCTGCCACTGGTAACCAGTGCAAGGAGATGAAGAGAGGTGTAATATGGGCTCTTTTGGGCTCGCTGAAGACCAGTCATGCCGCTGCATTCTGAATCATTTGTAGAGGTTTGATTGTGTTTGATGGAAGTCCAGCCAGAAGAGCATTGCAGTAGTCCAGCCTAGAAACGACAAGGGCCTGGACAAGAAGTTGTGCAGCATGCTCTGTCAGAAAGGGCCTGATCTTTCTGATGTTGTGTAGTGCAAACCTGCAAGATCGAGCAGTCTTTGCAATGTGCTCTTTGAAGGTCAGCCGGTCATCAAAGATTACACCAAGATTTCTGAAGTTGATGGGGTAATTATTGATGTGCCTAACTGAATCGTGAAGTCACGCTGTAGAGTCGGAGTGGCAGGGAAGACAAGAAGCTCAGTCTTTGCCAGGTTGAGTTATAGGTGATGTTCTTTCATCCATGCCGAGATGTCCGCCAGGCAGCCTGAGATCCGTGCAGCTACCGTTGGATCATCAGGTTGAAAAGAGAGATAGAGCTGTGTGTCATCGGCGTAGCAATGATAGGAGAAGCCATGTGCCTGTATGATGGGACCCAGTGATGTAGTGTATGTGGAGAAGAGAAGGGGTCCAAGAACCGATCCCTGAGGAACTCCAGTGACCAGTTGATGTGCTTTGGATACCTCCCCTCCCCAGGCCACCCTGAAAGACCTACCAGTGAGCTAGGATTCAAACCAGCGAAGTGGAATCCCAGTGATGCCCAGTGATGAGAGGGTGGACAGGAGGATCTGATGATTGACAGTGTCAAAAGCAGCAGAAAGATCCAGCAGAATGAGGACTGATGATTTGGAATCGGCCTTTGCAATTCACAGGGCTTCAGTGACTGAGAGTAACACAGTCTCTGTTGAAAGGCCACTCCTGAAACCTGACCGTTTAGCATCCAGTTTGTTGTACTGTGAAAGAAACAATGAGAGCTGGTTGAAGACAACTCGTTCCGAGTGTTTTCGCTAAGAATGGAAGGAGAGAGACAGGTCTGTAGTTTTCTAAAAGAGAAGTGTTTAATGTAGGTTTTTTTGAGCAGTGGGGTTACCCAAGCCTGCTTGAACGCTGTGGGGAAGATGCCTGTGAGGAGAGATGTGTTGATAATGTAAGAGTGTGGGAGAGATTGCTTGGAGAAGGTGAGAGGGGATTGGGTCAAGAGGACATGTTGTAGGATGGCTGGAGAGGAGAAGTTTGGATACTTCCGGCTCGGTGAGGGGACAGAAGGAGAAGATGGGAGTTTGAGCAGTGGATGTGGTTGGTTGGAGGTCCTGTGTGTGTGGAGGTGAGTACTGGTTACTGATTGTTCTAGTTTTGTCTGTGAAAAAAGTGGCAAAGACGTCAGCTGTTATAGAAGTGGTGGGAGGTGGAGGAGCGGGACAGAGGAGAGAATTAAATGTTCTGAAGAGATTATGCATGTCTGGAGCACTGTTGATCTTGTTGTGGAAATGTGAGGATTTGGCAGTGTGGACTTCAGTAGAGAAAGATGAAAGCAAAGACTGATAACTATTCAGGTCCGACGGATCGTTTGATTTGCGCCATTTTCTTTCTGCCGCTCTGAGTTTGGTCAGATGCTCACGAAGAACATCGGATAACCAGGGGTTAGGGGTTAACCTGTTAACCTGCACCCCCCATATTGGGAATCACAGCTGAAAATGACTAACTAACTTAAAATGGTAACAGCTCCTGACTTCAGTGTGCCACACACACAATTGTGGTGTCTTTGGAAAGAAGACCCTTTGGCCTTTACTATCCATCATCCAGAGTTGATGATGCTCAAAAATATAAAAAGTTATAGACACTGAAGTGACTTGATAAAAATTGTACCACACTGAAGTTTTTTTTTATTTCATATAAAAATACATGAAATCAGCCCTGGAGCAATCCAGAAAAGTAATGGGTTGAAAGTCACATGTCTCATGAGTTTATATTTCAAATCTGAAGAAGATACCATGAAAAATGAGATTCCTGCAGACATTTTTCTTCCTCCCCCCCCCCCCGTTTGAGGAAAAATATTTACCAAATTATTGAAGAGTTCTACTACAAACTATTTAGTCTTTATACATGCCACTGCAGTTTTTCAATTATAAAACAGTAGACAGAATCTTAGACATCGTATAAGTGATTTATTTGAGCACTAGAAAAATACAATAATAATAATTTTTGAGTGATGAAAAAAAAAAACAATAATAATAAAAAAAAATAACTTAAGTACATACTGATTTCATGACAAACAGCTGCTCTCCTGCTCATACATTAGTAATCACATGCTGACGATCATTCATACAGATGCTAATCATACTGATGGCTGCCCAATATAGTCAATATTCACATTATAATGGCCTTTTATATAGACTTCATTCACACTGATATCTGTGAACAGTCAGTAATTACATGCTGATTATCAGCCATAGAGATGTTAATCACACAGATACAGGCACATTCTCCACAAAACACGCAAACATATATGAAAACTGTTGAAGAAGAAAAAAAAGAAATGTTTATTTGTGCTAAAAAGATCGCTAAGTTACGCCCCCATCAGATGACAGGTGCGTCACAGCGTGCGTCACGCGCCGTCGCGAGGGAGCACCAGAATTCAAATAAACAATCTTCCGTGTATCTTTGACTTTTTTTTTTTTGGATGATTTCATTCTGTTTGGGACATTGTCTGCTACAAAATCGTGCTGTTTTTTTACCACCAAGACGCTGTTTTTGAGCGTAATTTGTTCCATAACGGACACAAACAATAACTCTCCTGAAGAGATGAGACGTAAACAAAGGATTAACGATCTAAATTACAGCGTTGTTGTTTCTTTGGACTAAAAGTGCTCGATGGAATGTTGTTCCGTGGACCCTTATCTTTCAAACTAAACCAGGATTTACAGCAGTGGATACGTTTGAGAGTCGTTATCAGGATGAATATGGTATGTACTGCGGGTTTTTTTTATACATGTTTTGGTGTACTGCTTACACAAATTTAGCAAATACATTCCGTATAAGCTTTCTATCGAAAAACAGCGATCTGTCGTCGATGCTAGAGGCTTAGACCTTCAAAATGATATATAGTTTGTCAAGATTCATTTTGTCCTGTTTTACTTTATCTGTTTGAAAACAATGACGTGTGCAAACAAAGGGCTTTCAGTGCGCCCGCGTCCTGGTGCAGGTTAACAGGTTAACCAAATGTCGTCTAGACAAGAGGTTAAGGTAGAGAATAAAGTGTCAGTAGCTGCATTCACATCCAGAGATGAGAAATGGGTAGGTGAGGGAAGAGAGGAGGATACTACAGAGGAAAGAAGGGAGGGGGAAGGGGAGCATAAGTTACGTCTGAAAGTAACCGGTAAGGGAGATGGTGGCACCCGGGTAGCAAAATGTAAAGTAAATGAGATGAAGAAATGGTCAGAGATATGTAGTGGTTGTACCAGAATGTTATCTGTAGTACAATTGCGTGTGTAAATTAAATCAAGTTGGTTGCCTGATTTGTGCGTGCTAGTAGTGGTAAGGCGTTTGAGATCAAATTAAGCTAGGAGTGAATGGAAGTCTGTAGCATAAGGCCTGTCTAGGTGAATGTTGAAATCGCCAAAGACTAAGAGTGGAGTGCTATCTTCCATGAAAGAGGACAGCAGCCCGTCCAGCTCCTCTAGGAAGGTGGCTAGAATTTGGCCAGGGGGACGGTAAATTACCACAATCTGGAGTTTTATAGAAGCTGTTACAGTAATCGCATGAGATTCAAATGAGTTGTGATTGCCTAGGGGAGAGTGGGTTGAGTATTTCCAATTGTTTGAAATGAGCAGACCAGTGCCCCCACCCTGGCCAACTTGCCTTGGGGTGTGAGAGAAAGAGAAATTGTGAGAGAGAGCAGCTAGGGTTGCTGAGTCTTCTGGACGAATCCAGGTCTCAGTCAAGCCCAAGATGCTGAGTGTGGATTGTAAGGAAAAAGCAGAAATTAAGTCAGCTTTGTTTACAGCTGACTGACAATTCCAGAGACCCAAAGAGAAAGAAAGAGGTGTAGTAGAAGATGTAGAGATAGGGCGCAGGTTAGCAGGATTACGTTGCCGTCTGCGTATGATGGTAGAGTGTGGTTGAGAGAGAACCGGAATGGTTTGGAAACACATGATAGAGGTGGAAGGATAGAGGATAGGAAAGGAGAGTGTGTGAGGGAAGATAGAAATGATACTTAAGTGTGTGCTCGGTGTAGTTGCTCGGTTAAAGTCGCGCAGGAATAAGTCGTCGGTCTTTACACTCGTCGGTCTTCACACGAGGAGGCTGAGCACGACGGCTAAACGCTTCCGCGTCAGCGCTCGGCATCAGATACCTGAGATGCCCTTTGCCAATAGGGTTGACAGGAGGATCTGGTGGTTAACAGTGTCAAAAGCAGCGGACAGATCCAGCAAGATAAGTATTGAAGATTTGGAATCCGCTCTTGCCAGTCTTAGGGCTTCAACAACTGAGAGAAAGGCAGTCTCGGTTGAATGTCCACATTTATTTATTTATTTAATTTATGGAAAAACAGCGATACAGCCTCTTATGATTATTGATCTTTAAAAAGGCAACAATTTAATTCAAATGAGCACAGATGAGAAGAAAGGCAGAGTGAGTCAAGGAGACGCGCTAAATGAAAAAGCACATTCGGCATCAGAGGGAGCTGACGGAGATGGAAATGCAGCCGTTACTCCGATAACCCTGTAAACAAAGCAGCTGCTACTTTCTGAACTGTGTAAATGTTTCAAACAGTCATTTAGATATTTATATTCGCTTTAGTCTTCACCATAGCACCAAGACCTAAAGGGGTCATATGACGTTGCTAAAAAGAACAATATTTGGTGTAATGCAATGTGTTTATGCGGTTTAAGGTAAAAAAAAAAAAAAAAACATTATTTTCCACATACTGTACATTATTGTTGCTCCTCTATGCCCCGCCTTCTGAAACGCATCGATTTTTACAAAGCTCATCGTTCTGAGAAGCAAGGCGTGCTCTGACTGGCCAGCTATCCAGTGCATTGTGATTGGCCGAATGCCTCAAGCGTGAGACGGAAATGTTACGCCCCTCACCGTATTGTGATGGCGTTTCCCGGCGCGACGAGACTAAAACAATAAAACCCATTACAAACGAGGCATTTGTTGCATCCAGTGGGGACATAATTACCGATTATAATGACTTAGACTGTCTTTTCATGCGTCGCGTTGCATCGCGCCTCGTAAACATTACCATGTCTGCATTTGTGATCAGAAAAAAGACAAACAAGCACTACTCTACACCGCTCAAAACTCGTGTTTGAATCGTCAGAAGCAGAAACGTACTTACAGGCTTTGAGTCAGAAGCGCCAGACTGTCCTTGCAAAGTTGGAATTGCCCCACTTTATAGAAACAGCCTTTGTGCAAGCCTGCAAGCAAGGCTACTCCTGCCAGGTTCAGGAAATAGTCTTCCGTGAATTGCGTCGCACACACTCGAATATTTGCATTGTACTGCTCTGGAACAGTGTTTTAAATACAACTTAACCACTGATTTCTAATTGTATCCTCTTTTGGAAGCCCAAAGAAAGTAGTTTCGCTTTCACAGCGTCTCCAGGACATGGCGCCGGCGGCAGCAACATTACTACAGCGAGAATAAAAGTCACGCCCTCTTCCTTTGCGTAAACATTTGGGCGGTGTTATGAAAATCTCCCCACATCGTGACGTAGACATGTGGGGGCGTGTTTGAATGAGCTGTTTTAGGGGGGCGTGGCAGAGTCTTAACTTTGATAAAGAATATCTCTTTGGTTTTGAGACTTTAGTCTTTGCAACTTCAGGGATCATATCTATGCACAATCAGCTTGTAACACTCCAAAGAGAAAGGAAAACTTGAAATCGCATCATATGACCCTTTTAAGCTATTTATTTTCAAACTTAAACATTTTTTTTCTTTTAATCTAACCTAAAACATGGCCTATCTATACTTATCTTGAAACACTTGTTTACTTTACATTTTTGTGTATTTTTATATATATATATATATATATATATATATATATATATATATATATATATACGTATATACGTATATACGTATATATATATATATATACACAGGTGCTGGTCATATAATTAGAATATCATCAAAAAGTTGATTTATTTCACTAATTCCATTCAAAAAGTGAAACTTGTATAATGTATACATTCATTCCACACAGACTGATATATTTCAAGTGTTTATTTCTTTTAATTTTGATGATTATAACTGACAACTAATGAAAACCCCAAATTCAGTATCTCAGAAAATTAGAATATTACTTAAGACCAATACAAAGAAAGGATTTTTAGAAATCTTGGCCAACTGAAAAGTATGAACATGAAAAGTATGAGCATGTACAGCACTCAATACTTAGTTGGGGCTCCTTTTGCCTGAATTACTGCAGCAATGCGGCGTGGCATGGAGTCGATCAGTCTGTGGCACTGCTCAGGTGTTATGAGAGCCCAGGTTGCTCTGATAGTGGCCTTCAGCTCTTCTGCATTGTTGGGTCTGGCATATCGCATCTTCCTCTTCACAATACCCCATAGATTTTCTATGGGGTTAAGGTCAGGCGAGTTTGCTGGCCAATTAAGAACAGGGATACCATGGTCCTTAAACCAGGTACTGGTAGCTTTGGCACTGTGTGCAGTTGCCAAGTCCTGTTGGAAAATGAAATCTGCATCTCCATAAAGTTGGTCAGCAGCAGGAAGCATGAAGTGCTCTAAAACTTCCTGGTATATGGCTGTGTTGACCTTGGACCTCAGAAAACACAGTGGGACCAACACCAGCAGATGACATGGCACCCCAAACCATCACTGACTGTGGAAACTTTACACTGGACCTCAAGCAACGTGGATTCTGTGCCTCTCCTCTCTTCCTCCAGACTCTGGGACCCTGATTTCCAAAGGAAATGCAACATTTACTTTCATCAAAGAACATAACTTTGGACCACTCAGCAGCAGTCCAGTCCTTTTTGTCTTTAGCCCAGGCGAGACGCTTCTGACGCTGTCTGTTGTTCAAGAGTGGCTTGACACAAGGAATGCGACAGCTGAAACCCATGTCTTGCATACGTCTGTGCGTAGTGGTTCTTGAAGCACTGACTCCAGCTGCAGTCCACTCACAGTTTGTGAATCTCCCCCACATTTTTTAATGGGTTTTGTTTCACAATCCTCTCCAGAGTGCGGTTATCCCTATTGCTTGTACACTTTTTTCTACCACATCTTTTCCTTCCCTTCGCCTCTCTATTAATGTGCTTGGACACAGAGCTCTGTGAACAGCCAGCCTCTTTTGCAATGACCTTTTGTGTCTTGCCCTCCTTGTGCAAGGTGTCAATGGTCGTCTTTTGGACAACTGTCAAGTCAGCAGTCTTCCCCATGATTGTGTAGCCTACAGAACTAGACTGAGAGACCATTTAAAGGCCTTTGCAGGTGTTTTGAGTTAATTAGCTGATTAGAGTGTGGCACCAGGTGTCTTCAATATTGAACCTTTTCACAATATTCTAATTTTCTGAGATACTGAATTTGGGGTTTTCATTAGTTGTCACTTATAATCATCAAAATTAAAAGAAATAAACACTTGAAATATATCAGTCTGTGTGGAATGAATGTATACATTATACAAGTTTCACTTTTTGAATGGAATTAGTGAAATAAATCAACTTTTTGATGATATTCTAATTATATGACCAGCACCTGTATATATATATATATATGTATATTATATATATATATATATATATATATATATATATATAAGTGGAGGACACTGTATATATATATATATATATATATATATATATATATATATATATATATATATATATATATATATATACACATATACAGTGTCCTCCACTAATATTGGCACCCTTGGTAAATATGAGCAAAGGCAGCTGTGAAAATAAATCTGCATTGTTTATCCTTTCTATCTTTTACTCAAAAAATTCACAAAATTCCAACCTGTCATTGAAGTAAAACAATTGAAAGTGGGGCGGGGGATCTCATTGTGAAATAAATGCTTTCACTATTTCATGTTGGCCACAATTATTGGCACCCAATTATTGCAACGTCCTTTTCCCAGCACAACAGCTCTGAGTTTTCTCCTATAATGCCTGAAGAGTTTGGAGAACACCTGATAAGAGATCAGAGACCATTTTCTTCATACAGAATCTCTCCAGATCCTTCAGATTCACAGCTCCATGACGGTGGCTGCTTCTCTTCAGTTCACCTCACTCATCTTCTACAGGGTTCAGGTCAGAGGACAGAGACAGCCATGGTAAAATATTCATTTTGTGCTCAGTGACCCATTTTTGTGTTTATTTTGATGTTTGTTTTGGATTGTTGTCCTGGTGGAAGATCCAAACACGGCCCATTATAAGATTTCTAACAGAGGCAGTCAGGTTTTGATTTTTTATCTGTTGGTATTTGATAGAATCCATGATGCCATGCATCTGAACAAGATGTTCAGGACCTCCAGCAGAAAAACAGGCCCACAACATTAAAGATCCAGCAGTATATTTAACCGTGGACATGGGGTACTTTTTTATCCCTGTTTGTACTAAACTCATCTGGTGGGTTTGCTGCCAAAAAGCTCTTTTTTCAGTTTCATCTGACCATAGAAGCCAGTGCCATTTGAAGTTCCTGTCGTGTCTGACAACTGAATTTGCTGGAGTTTGTTTTTGGATGAGTGAGGACAATTTTTCTTGAAACCCTCCCGAACAACATATGGTGATATAGGGGATGTTTGATTTTTTTTTTTTTTAGGTTTCTGACCCCAAGACTCAACTAATCTCTGCAATTCTCCAGCTGTGATCCTTGGAGAGTCTTTGGCCACTCAAACTCTCCTCCTCAGCGTGCATTAGGACAATATAGACACACGTCCCCTTTCAGGCAGATTTTTAACATCTTTAGTTGATTGGAACCTCTTAATTATTACCCTGATGGTGGAAATGGGGATTTTCAATGTTTTAACTCTTTTCTTACAACCACTTTCTATTTTGTGAAGCTCAACAATCTTGTTCTTCACATCAGAAATATATTTTTTGGTTTTTCTCATTGTGATGGATGATTAAGGGAATTTGACCTTTGTGTTCCTCATATTTATAATCCTGTGGAACAGAAAGTCATGGCTGGACAATTTCATGCTCCTAGTCACCCTGGTGTGCTAAAAAATTTAAATATGAATGGGAATATACTTCAGAGATATTTTACTCTTAAGAATTTCTAGGGGTGCCAATAATTGTGGCCAACATTCATTGGAGAAAAACAGTTATTTCACAATGAGATTTTCTCCCCACTTTCAATTGTTTTACTTCAATGATAGGTTGGAATTTTGTGAATTTTTTGAGTGAAAGATCAAAAGGATAAACAATGCAGATTTATTTTCACAGCCGCCTTTGCTCATATTTATCAAGGGTGCCAATATTAGTGGAGGGCACTGTATATATATATATATATATATATATATATAAGGGCTGTCGATCGATTTTTATTTATTTATCGTGATTAATCGCATGATTGCCATGAGTTAACTCGCGATTAATCGCAATTAATCGCACATTTTTATTTGTTCTAAATGTACCTTAAATGAATACTTTTCAAATTTTTTATACTCAAATCAACATGGGCATGGACAGATATGGATGCTTTTTTGCAAATGTATGTGTATTATTATTGAAACCGTCAACATAAAGCATGAAGAGTAGACATGTTTCAAAGGTCATAGATGTTTTTCAAAGAACTTGTTCATGTCTATTAGACACATGAAAAAATAAATACCAGGTTCCTATTACTTCTTTCTTTGCACAGAGCAATTTACTGACACAAACCTGTTTACATTTTTGCACACAGTGCAGCTCTTCTTCTGAAAATGCAAAATGTACATTTATTATTACATTTGTTTGTCTCACTGTGCCCACATACTGTATTTTGATGAAGCTAAATTCTCAATAAAACTGTTTTCATTGGTATAGTTTACTGTTTCTGTTGTCAGACAACGGAATGAATATGAAATAGTGACTGAAACGCGACCCATTAAGACATAACCAGCTCTCCCTTCCAAGATGTTAATCTGCACAAAGATAAAGACAATAGCTGTGCTGTGATTTCGGCTATACTTGCATGTAAAATTAGAGAAGCAACATAATATCTGTGTTTAACTGAATTAAAGCGCTGCTCCTATCTGCCGCACGCTGAAGAGAAACTGAGCAGACACAGAGAAAGAGAGAGAGAGAGAGAGAGGTGTGCGCGCTGAACAGAGCAGACGCACAGAGAGAGAGAGAGAGAGAGAGAGAGAGAGAGATGTGTGTGTGCGCTGAACAGAGCAGACGCACACAGAGAGAGAGAGAGAGAGAGAGAGGTGTGTGCGCGCTGAACAGAGCAGACGCACACACACAGAGAGAGAGAGAGAGAGGTGTGTGTGCGCGCTGGGAGAGCAAGACCTCGCGCAGCAGTACCGGTGATTCTCAGAAAATAGGTTTGGGTGCTTTTTTGAAGGGAAAAAAGTCTCTAAAGGGGTCTGCAATGTTGCTAAGTTGGCAACACTGTGCATCTCCATTTCTCCAACTACGGGTTGGGCCACGGGTCAAACAGAAAATACGCGCTGCGTTAATCGCGCGTTAAAAAAATTAGTGCCGTTAAAATGAATTTGCATTAACGCGCGTTAACTTTGACAGCACATATACACACAGTGTATATATATATATATATATATATATATATATATATATATATATATATATATATATATATAGTCTTTCTTTAGTAAAAGATCTTTAATAAAGTTATTTAACCTGCTAGGAGGACAACACTTTTTTTAACTTAATTATATAGGCTATTGTGATAAAACCATATACTGCGACAAAAAGCTTCAACAACTTGTGAAAATTTGATACTATCACATACCTAATGTACATACAATTTAATAGGACTATAAGTAATTACATAATTAGCCTATTATTAATATAATTGCTTATTAAATCTGAAGCAAAATTATTTAAAAACCTTGTGTACTTTCTGTATTGTGATAAATTAAATAATTGTGCTTGTAAATGTCTTCTTATATTCAGAACAGAACTCATTGTTCAAAATTGTGATTTGACTGAAAAAGCCTAAATAGGTGTCCATGAACTCCACTCACCTGCAATTCCTGACCAGCAATGCATTTCTAGAAAACATGGACAAATCAATTCAGTCAATGTATATGACCATGACAGTATTCTGTTGCATGCACCAAACTGTAAAAAAATAAATAAAAATAAAAAATAATTTAAAAAATGTTTTGTCATTTATTCATGAATATCTCAAGAACTAACCAACTTCTTGTACTCATTCACATGGAGCTGCAGTATGCCAAGCAGGAAGGTGAAGATACTGTCCATATTCTGTGTAAGGGTGTGCTGGATATCTCGCCGTCTTTGAGTGGGTAATGTCTGAAATGTGATCACATCCTCAGCTAACCGCAGTAGGACAAGCATTACAAGTTCCGTCTGAGCGTCCTGAAGAAAATTAGAATGTGATTGTTAATTCAAATAGACAGTAATTTAAATTATTATTTACTAAAATTACTATTTACTAAAATTGCATGCAAAAGGGTCATTAAGCAGCAGATCAACAAAATGTCCACACTCTGACTCCTGAAGATGCCTGCAGAGCTTAGTTAAAACTAGTTGTGTGGCTGGCTTTTGTGTTTAGATGACTCCCAACGCTTTTCATATTATTAAATTCTGTGCAGTGGTCAGTTCATTGCAGTGAGAGAAATTAACGTTTTCATTAAGGGGCGATATTTGCATCCTTAAAATGATTTCCAGGGTAATTTTAACCTTCATAAGGGCAACTGATCAGTTGTACGCATCATCTTGTGTCAAATTTAATATTATTAAAATTCTAATAAACTAACAAGACACATTAGGCAGCTGCACAATCAATCCAATGGCTTCTTTTTGTGCTAAGTGTGTAGGATGAAATTAAAGCTTCTAGAGGTTAATGATGCAATTAAACCACATGTAATAGAGAATATAATGTGTATTTTGCCAAATCTTTGCTAGTCCTCATAATGCCTGATTCAACAAGTAGATTAGATTAAAGTCATTCAATACATTTACATTACCGAATGTGAATACACACATTAAACATTTTGAATTATGAAGTTAGTACCATTATAATATGTGCCACTGCATAAATGACACAGAAGCTATATCTAAAGCATCACGTAGATCACGTATTTACACTGCGATTTCAATTGCATAAATTATCCTATGAGATTCATATTGAATATTGAAATATAAAGGGATTCTTTATTTAATGAAATACTTCAAATATAAAAACTAAAACCGCCAGTAGGTGGTAGCGATAATGCGTTAGTCGTTATTCATTCAACAGATTGATATATACTATGTCTTCATACCATGTAGCTAGAAGAAAATTACATCATGACAACACAAATTTGCTGACGACAACCTGTACAGTTCCATGCTCTTCAATCAGACTATTCTAATCTGTGACATGAAAGGCAGGCCTCAAAAAAACAAACAAACAAACAAATAAATAAATAAATATTGGCCACCAGCAAATCATTAAGTGCAGCAAGATAAAGTAATTTGTAGGTAACACTAGATCAGGGATGGCCCGATGCATGGCCTGATTCGAGGCCTATTGTAAATACATTTTTGTCCAAAAATCCTCAACTGTGTGGTGACATTGCGATTATTTAACTGCTTCCGATTGAGTTGGAGAACCCTTAATTCTCAAAACATAAATATCAAACATTAAGTTTTGGACCAAGTCAGAAGAATTAAATTCTTTATTTCAAGATTTTTATTAATTATTTCAAATTCCACAGCATGCAATTTTCAAAATCTAAAATGGTAAAAAAAATCTAACTTTCTTTTTGGGCTAAATTAATAAAAGACAATGGGAAATATGTTTGTCATATTGAGGACATCCCAAACAAAACTCATGAAAATATCAGACAAAATCTGCATTCTGTCAAGATCTGTCAATATCTGCTGGGCAGAATCAGATAAAACCAAGTGACTTTGTCCTATGGGGGGGGGGGGTCTGGGCAGCAAGGGGACAAGACCTCAATATTCACCTTGAACACCTTGTTTCCGTGAGAAAAACAACCAGAGAACTTCACAAAGCTATGTCCATAACAGAGCTGCACTTGCTGAAAATCACAGACACCAATGCTAAAATGCAAAAAAAGCTAATGTCATGATCATAAATCCTGCACAGTTGGAACACAAAGATAACTAGGCTCTAGCTCAAACGGTGGCAAGTGAAATCTAATAATTCATTAGCCAATAACTAACGGCAGACATTATTTAGCAGGGCTCAGCGTTAAGGATTTTCTCTACTGGCCCGGTTGGTTTTTACTTGCCCTGCCAACATTTTCACTGGCCCTGCCACAAAAAAATAAAATAGTTGCTGTGATCATTGTAACATAAATAAGCTTATGACACCAATATTTTAGATACCAATTAAATTTTACAATTCTCAATTCTCAATTTCGATACCACAGCAATGACCACTAGCTATAAATAAAGTTCAAACATTATTAAAAGACAACTGAACAGCCAGTAAATTAGAACACATGAACAAATTACAAGTAATAGCACAATTAAATATAGGCCTATAGCACAAAGATAGAAATTAAATGATGCTTTAGGTTTGTAGATGTTCAGGTACAGAAATTTAAAAATCACGTAAAATAACATTTGCATATTCTTCACTCTGCACCTTTATTTTTCGTAGCCATTTGAGATTAGAGGCAACCACTGCATTTTAATCATGAATCAATCAAAACAAAAATGTGCAATGTTTGATTTATATTAGACTCATTTCAAAATCTGAAGCAAAAACAGAATGGTCTGACTTTAGCTTTGTAAAATTATGCTGCATAAAACATTGCACGAAACAAACAGCAGACAGGCTGAATGAGACGCAGTTTCACTCTCTGCCAGCAGGTGGTGCTTAACAGCAATAATACAGCATTTCCTTGGTGACCACTGTTAAACATAGCAGAGCTGCACGTATTAACACTAATTTAAATGCGTTATATGGAGGCAAGATGAAAAGAAAATGCCATGTAAACTTTTCTGAAAACAACCAGTTCCCCTTAGAAACACATTCATATAAAATTCAATATTAGGATTTTCTTCCTATATTTCGCGAATCATGAACAGTGATCTTGTTCTCTCTGCAACAGTATTTTCTCCTCTTTGTGTCGGTCTTCAACTTCTCTGGCCTCTGTTAGTGGCCGTTTATAGACTAATTATAATAATAATGTAATATTTCCACACAAATGGCATTTTGGAATATGATTGCAGTGCAGTTTGTGTGCAAGCATGGAACAGAAGACAGTCTGAAATAATAAAAAAAAATGTCTGGTCGATCGGTGCATCTGTATTCCACTGTGTAAATTAAATATAGATGAATCATTGTTAAATCTACAAAGTTACTTCGCAAGACGGGTATTTTGTTATAGGCTACTTTTGTATGTATTTACCCATTCAGGCAGCTCGCATGTGTCAGAGACATAGACTGTAAAAAATAAGGACGTAGTGTCTGTGACGTCACTCGTAGGTTTCTGAAGAGCATTTTTAAGCCTAAAGTGGGCTAGTTAACTTGGCAACAATAATTAATCTTTAAAGGTTTTTATTTTCTTTTTATAATGCAGATTATTCACTCAGTGCCAGATGGCAGTCTTGGGCTGCCCACTTCTGTACGTGAGGACTCAAATGCCGTGACAGAGTATCACGCATAAAATCAATAACCGTTCGCAATTAAATCCTTTTCCTTCCTTTTCTTTTAAGTCGATAAATTCGATTGCAATGAACGCCATCGGAGATGTTTAATTCACAATCATTCGGAGCATTATCCCTGCTGGCGTTCACATCAATCCACAAGTCGTTCTGATAGGTTAAGCTATTTTAATTCAGCTCGATGTAAAAACAATAGGCTAAGTATGTCTTGCATCCTTTAATGTTAGCGAACATTGCAAATAAATTGGTTGCAAAATGGTATCCACTCACGTTTAAATTTTGTCTGGTTCTTATGGTCAGAAAAAAAAATTGAATCAAATTACTAGATGTTATAGCCTAGCCAATGATCACTAGATTTTATACAGATGTTACTATAATGATTCTGTAAATGGTGAGCACCCTATATAATGTGGAAGTTACTGCCTTTTGCATTGGTGTAACATCTCACTTTTTGCAGACAGTGCAAAAGCAGACTACAATATCAATATAGCGGTGAAAATCAAGTTTGAGATCATTTTCATTAAAACATCTAATTGCCAGATTTCCAGTGTCCTACCTATAATTATTTTTTCTGTACAAGTAAAAATCTTCAAAGCCAGTTTTCTAAGTTTCACACTCTGGAGCAGAGCGGCAATCCACCCGTCACTCAAGTGGCCACGCCCATAATTATGCAGAACTTTAAGGCTTAATATAATTTAAACGGATGATTTATAAAAAAAATTCACCCCCCTCACAGTTGTCATGAAGGGCAAAATTACCTATATAGACCAAAACCACTTTTTGTACCCAGCTGTAAACATTTTCTGCTGTAAAGTTGGGCATTTTAACATGGGAGGTCTATGGGACTGACTCCCTTTTGTGTCAGAGACGCGGCTGTCTGCACAGGCTGTTCACACAGAACACAGCGTGTGAGTAGTGAATGGAGTTGTCTTTTACACCCGAATGCTTTTTATTCGATTGAACTTTTAAAATAACTAGGCTTTAAAACACATGCAAATGATAAACTTTCGTGACGACGCTGCAGTGGCCCGATCGGGCAAGTGACAAATCCGTCTACTGTCCCAAGCGTCCTTCACGCTGGCCCCGGGCCATTGGGCACTCCTTATTGTCGAGCCCTGTTTATTTGCCTAGTGCAAAAATTTTTCGCATATGCAAACAATTTATTCCAGTGTAAGATTGTGATCCAAAAATACTACATTCACAATGCTGATACACAATTTTTGTCTTCGGATCAGAGGGGCACTTTATTATGACCAAAAGTTGACAGTTAACGGATTTGTCACTGGCCCTGATCAGGCCACTGATACGTTATCACGAAAGTTCAGTACTTGCGCACTGTGTTTTGTCTGAACAGCACACACATAGAGAGTACAAGCCCAAATTCTCTTTTGCATCTTCTTGCGCTTTAATGGACAAATACACCTTGCCAATTTGAACATTCAATTGACTGCAAAGCATTCAAGCACAAGAAGTACGTAAATAACTTTATTCAGAGTGTTCCATGAGCACAGCGCGCACACAAAGAGCCGTGTCTCAGGCAAAATGCAACTTTCAAATACGGGCATATACATAATAAAGTATATCAAAATACCCGACTTGGTAAGTATCCTCGAAAACAGTCAGTTATGACTTAAGTTAACGTAAACAGTTGAGTAAGAAATTGGATGTGTATCATTGTATTGGTCCCATGCATTTTGTCTAAAGTGACAGAGCCTAATTTACCAGCTGCTGTTGGTGTAAAAAAAAAAATCTACATTTAATTAATACAGTGAAGAGTGTGCTGTTCTTTTACATTAGATTATTCAATTTCTGTACCAGAACACCTACAGACCTAAAAACTTAAAGCACTATTTAATTTGTATATTCGGTCTTTGTATTTGTATATTCAGCATTTATTTGTGCTATTGCTTTAAATTTGTTCATTAGTTCTTATTTACTGACTTTTCACGTCTTTAAAAATCCTTGAACTTTATATTCATAAGGCTAGTAGTTTTTGCTGTTTTAGCTTTTGCTGGGTTATCGAAATTGGAATCGAGAATTGTAATATTTAACTGATAGGCCTACCTAAAATTTTGGTGTCATATAAGCTTACTTAGAATACAAGATAACATGGGTCAAAGACAACAAAACAATTGTATTTATTTATTTTTGATTTGATTTTTTTCTTGTGGTAGGGCCAGTGAAATAGTTGGCACGGCAAATAAAAATGTGAACCACTGGCCCAAGCAAGCCAGAATTAAAAAATATATATATATATTTTAATTGCATTGTAGTGGTTTTAAGTCAAGTCAAGTCAAGTCACCTTTATTTATATAGCGCTTTTAACAATACAAATTGTGACAAAGCAACTGCACAATATCAAAATGGGAAAATAGTGTCAATAATGTAAAATGACAAGATTAAACACTCAATTTTCAGTTAAAGGCATTTCATTATTGAATTCAGTGATGGCATCGTCCAGCTCGTTTAAGCCCTGGAATGCATTCAAACTACATATAAGCATACCTAAATAACATCAACGGTTGAGAAATAATTTTAATACAGTGCATACTCTAAATGTCATGTCAGAGACTGCACTTGAGCCCTTGTTTGGGATTCACGTGAAAATTACAGTCATAGGGCTGGGCAGCATGACAATACATATAGTGGTAATGATATGAAGAGTCTATCGAAAGATTGTGATATCACTTACATACTTCTATGAAATATATCCATATGGCGCAGTACTAAAGAAATAAAGAAAAATTCATGAATAACAAAAATAGTGGGATGTGCTTGAGGGTAAAAAGTGTTAGCTAGCTGCAAAAAAAATAACAAATAAAATAAAAAAATAAAAATAAAACTGCAGTCCTCGAAGTGTGCGCACATATAATTATGTGTCAGTCAGGGTGCAAGTACTGCAATGAGTTCTCTTTCGCAACTTATTGTGCTTGAATGGTCAAATACTAGGGCTGTGATGTGAATCTTTGGGTAGACAGCGAATCGATTCGATTCACGATTCATAGGTTTTCGATTCGATTCAAGAATGATTTTTGCAAATTCAGAACGATTCAATTCGATTAGATTCACAATTAAATTCGATTTGATTCGATTAACGATTCAATTCTGCATTCTTTAAGTGCATTCACAGGATTATTTAAAGCTTACCCTAAATTCTTTAAATGCTTAGTCAGGGGGCAAATTACACAGCAGCCTTTATGGTTAGAGAACCATAGGTTAGAGAAGAAGAAAAAAAAAACTTTTGTCCATTGTCAGATGCTAGTTTTAATGATGCTATTGCATGACATGGCATATGTAGAAATTTATGTAAGCCAAGATTTTAAAAAAGAGCTTTAAAAGTATTATGTATAGGCTAACATTTTGTCCCACCAGGTGCGTAGCCATCATTTCAGAAGTTACAGAAATGCCAAATACAATAATTTTATGCATGTATTATTTTATTTTTTTACAAGAAATTATTTTCTTATCTCTTACTTTGATTTTGCTATAAGAAATCAAATACTGCTGGACAATCAATCATGTGTAATCTATAATTTTTTCCTAATGGCAAGTTTATGATTGTTTTATATACTGTACTACAAACAATTATTTCAATTTTCTGCACAGAATAAGGTAGAAAATATACTTTATAGTTTCTGTATTGTAATAAATGATATGTCAATTAGCACTGCATCATTCATAAAGTCTTAACATTTCACCAGTTCATTCTGCTTTTTATTCAGCATAGCTGCAGCTGCCTTTGTCCATATTAGGTATTTCATGGCACGCCTTAAGTTCTACGAGCACGAGATCACTTATCTTTCAGTGCAAATCTTCTTTATCTCATTTTCATAAAATAAAATGCTATAGTATTTAACTTTTCCTCTCCATCGGCAAATGATGATTCTGAAAGAAAAAACGCCTGATGTCTGTTTGCTATAGCAACGAACGCTACTTTCATGCATCTGATTAACAGATAAACCTTGCACTCTTATTTCAAGGTTGTTGTTAATGCTGTGGTTATTTTAACAGTTTCCTCCATACATTCGGTTCAACGACATTGTTAAAACACATTTATCGTTCAATGGAACTGTGCGTATGCTTTAGACACTTACATTTTTGCTTTAGAAAAATGACGTATGCTTTAGACACTTACATTTTTGCTCTGTCCATGCAATAAATGCGCAGCCTTCGACTGCTCAGGTAATGTCAACGGAATGACCGAGAGCCATTGAAAAACTACAGAAAACTAAAATTACTTCACTTTAGCATTACTGGCTACAAATACTAAGGAGAGATCACACATCAGCTGCTCAAAAAACGTGTCCATGAGATGAACAGAGCGCGAGCGCAATCCTGTGACAGGCGGTAAATAGTGGAGCACGTGAAGGAGAGATGTGAGGCACGAACACTGTTCAAGGTCTCCATTAATTTGTGCTTGTAGTAATTTAATGTGTAGATATACACATTAAACAGTGTTTATTGTTATTACACTGTGAACACACACCCGGGGAGCAGTTGGGGGTTCGGTGCCTTGCTCAAGGATCTCACCTCAGTCGTGGTATTGAGGGTGGAAGAGAGCGCTGATTATTCACTTCCCCCACCGACATTTCCTGCCGGACCTGAGACTCGAAACCGCAACCTTCGGGTTACAAGACCGACTCTTTAACAATTAGGCCACGACTGCCCTTGGGTTGTAACTAAACTCTGACATGAAGGCATATCTTCAAGAGCATGATCTAGCACCCCAGTCCTACAACATCACCCTTTATGTTAGCCAAAAATCTTGATACCCCCATAGCAGAAAGGGCCTCCATCTCCTTAAGCATGTCAGGCCAGTGCTGCGGCCACTCTCTCTTGATCATCTCAACAACTATGCGTGAGAGGGCATCCTTAACATGACATTCTTCTTGCAGAATTGGATGTGTACCCTAAAACAGAACATTAAGCCATAATATGAATAAGCGATTTCAATAAACCATGCAATAAGATGATTTAGTAGATACACTTCCAAAATGCTTACATCTGACAACAGGCCCATAGTGCAGTTTTTCAGCTGGAGCTTTTCTTGTGGTGCCATGTCATTCCACTTAAACCTGTTCATAAAAAAATGTGTTCAGCTTAATGCTCAGCATTGATTGTGGTGTACACACTAAAGGGTTTAAAACACTTACTTGACTACATGCTCCAGTATCTGCAGCCCAAAGTGTCTGACCACTGCAGTCTGTGACTTCTCCGCTAACTGAAGACCACATTCAACACAGAAGGGACTTTTCTCTTTGAATTCTTCAAAAAACTACAACAACAAGGAAACCTATTAGAGAATTTAACAGTATATAGTTGTACTGCATCACTACACATAATGCATGGTTTAGTATGTGCAGTTCAAGTGACTGATCAGAACACCAAAGAAAATAAACTGCCTTAAAATTATTTGTTTTGTAAACAAAAGTCTTAGTACAGACAACAATTTTATATGCACATTGTTTTAAAAAATGAAAATAAGTCAGCAACATATTAGTTGTAATAAATCTGAGACATCAGTGCATATTTTATTTACATATTACAAAAACATGGGAACATATCGGTTGTAGTTTTATTGTACATTTTCTTAAGTGAGGGGCTCCATACTTCAAATATGAACAGCTAGAAATAGTCTCGTCTCCCGTGAGCTTCACATGAAGAATATTTGTGTGGCACACCTCACCTCAGTGTCTGTTAACAAGCACTGTTTGTGTCATTGTGCAAACTGTACCGAATGCTCTGCATCTTTAAAGGCGAGGATGTAAATGTGCATGCAGCATTTTGTTTATGTATGCGAGATAATCAAAGAAATGTCGCCTATTCCTACCTTCTTGATAGATATTGATACGGTTGGTATGATAAGGCAACGAACAATAACATCAAAACTTATTAAGATCACGATTTGCGCGTATGAATTTATGAAGAAGAAAAAATGTATGAAGGGCACGATTAACGGGAGTTGCCAAAACAACGTTATTCATAAGTGACCTACATTATGGATAAATGCATTCATAATATAGCCTTTTAATCGTATTTGAAATTAAACGATAGTTCACCTTTAGGGCCTCCAGGCGGTATGTTTGGCTTGATTCTGCCTCCATCATCACATTCACAGCCTTTATAAGCTCATCGCACAACGCACGTATCGGTTCGGCCATGGCTTTTAAACACGTCCAGCAGATGGAATGTAAAACAACAGTAGATCTGTCAAATGTACTGCACACTCCACTACTAGCTCAGCATACATAGGCGAGCATTAAACAAAACGTGGTAGGTGCCTGCTGTCTGTGGACCGCCTTAATCAAGATGGCGGAAATCCGTGACCTCTGGGGATTGTAGTTTTTTTTTTCTAAATGTCGTTTACATAGCCGTTTCTAAACACCAACTGCGTCCCAGTTCGCCTATGCCCTCAAAGTATGTAATATTTTTGTGACTAAAAGTATATACCTTTGAGTTCATACTTTGTAGCAAAGAGTAGGCAAGATTTGGGACATAATACCAATGTGCTCTGTGCCATAGTGTGCCATCACTGCAAACCAGCCTCTCATTCATCCTGTTACAAAGATCCTCATCATATATACGTTCTACTCCACAATAAATTTAATTAAATTGATACTACCCAAAAAAAATTGAATGAAAGTTTTAAATTAAATATAACACAGATAACATTAATTAATATTTGTTCATCACGTTAGACTCGATTAAGAAGTCCTCTCAAGGCATCTCTACCTACTTAACTGTCGGGCTTACATGTTTGTAGCTCTAAAAAAAAAATATCTTCCAAAGCACTTGTTATACCAGCCGTTAAACTAATAAAACCTGATGGTGAAATTTTTATAATTTAATGTGTATTTTAACAATTAAGAAAAGGCACTGTAATAAGAAATCAATACCGCCAATCTTCTTAAAAACAACATTAGGAAATATGTTTCAGTCCATCTGTTTTTTAAAATGATTTTTTTAACCAATTTACTTTTAACACTTGGTTAATTAAGGTGAAGTCAACAAAACCAAGACCTTCGTCATTTATCTTATTTCTTAGAACCTCGTTTTTAATTTTGTGTGGTTTATTTTTCCACATGAATTTCTATATCTTGTAAGAAATATGATGACTTATGGCAATACAAGAAACTCATACCTTCTGCTTTTGATAATAAAACTCGACCAGGGAGAAACATCTCCTGCTAGCCAAAAAATGTAACTACTTTTTGTTATCAACATTTTTTATTATATTTTTTCACACACAACATCACATCCACTCAAAACAAACAAAACAAAACAACAGACACATACTCCATGTTTTAAAGGTCCAATCAAAGGGGAGAGAGAGAGGGAGGGAAAAAGTAACAACAAAACAGGTCCTTCCTTTATATAATCACATATGTTAGAAAAAAAAAAAAAAAATAACAAAATAGAAATAAAGTAATAATAATATGCAATCCAATATGCCTCTCCACAAATGTGCGGCTCACACCAGTTCTACATCATCGTCCTCTTCGCAGCCGCAAAACTATGGGATTAACTTTGTGCCAATTAAAATGAATGTAATTTTTCAAGAAACGTATGAAAATATAAATTGAAACGGAATAAAATGTCTTTGAAACTGAAAAAATAAATAATTGCATGCAAAATGTTTGACTTCGTTTTTAATACACTGCATGTTTTGCAATGGTTTTCTCCTCTTTCATTCGTTGATCTGTACTTACAAATACGCTTCCAGAGTTTTCATTTACGCTTCTAAAGTTTTCGTTTACGATTCTGAAGTTTTCGTTCGCCCTTCTGGCACAAATCTCTCGTGGGGGCGGGGCTAGCAGCGGTGTGTTCTCATTGGCTACTGAGTTTTTGATTGACAGCTTCTTGACCTGGAAGTGAAGAAGTCAGTGTTGTTGTGTCAGTGTGGATCTGAGCGTCTCTTAGCGGCTTCCTATTTCATTTTAATGATATAAAATAATATATAAATATTTTTATTATTATTATTTTATCAGTATTTTTCTGCTGCTACACTACATTGTTGAGATGATTTCTTAGGAATAGCACAGCGAATGATACCATCATCATCATCAATAATAATCGTCGTTATCAGGATACTCACGGTAAGTTGTCTTGATTTAGCCCAATCATTACTGGACCTGGTTATCTACATACAGTTATAGCCTT